>PVLC010010247.1:0-51100 GCA_004027655.1 Graphiurus murinus | reverse complement strand
AGAGGAGAAGAAAAGAGAGAAGGTAAAGTGTTAAGGAGAGGAATATAGATGGGGGGAGAGCTTGTAGAAGGGATAAGGAGGGGATTCAACAACCTAAGCAAGTAATTACAAAGCAAGTAATCATCCAAACAAACATAAAAGAATCAAGGTAATACAAATAAGAACAGGGTAAAAACAGATACAACTTAATACTAAAAAACATAAATAAAAACAAACAAACAAATAAAAAAGAAAAAAAAGGGAAAAAAAAAGACCCCAAAGTCTAAAAACAGCAACCGGACACTAAAACAGACACTGCTAGTTCATAAGTATCAAGCTTAAATTTTCGGGTGTGTCTCTGGGATTTTAATTTTCTCTGTCAATGTAGGCAGGGGGGTTTGTTGGTGTTAGCTTATGTCTCTGGGCTCTCCACAGGGTCTGGTTCCGTCTCTTTCCCTGCCTTTGCTGTTGGCAGGTGTGCAGTCTAAATGCCGGATCTTTCCAGGTGCCCTACGTGCACTGGGTTCTTCCGCCCTTATGTTCCTAAGCTCTAGAAGGGCGGGTGTTTAAGTCTATCCCTTGTATAGTGTTCCCTGAACCTTGGGGTTGCAGACTTACAGTTCTATGCTGCTCGGCCTGTTCCTCCTCCAGTCTGCTGGGTAGCGCCAGAGGTCACTGACTGTCTGGGTAGTTGACGGGAAGTTGGCTGGGCAGGGCTGGTATCAAGAGGGCCGCCGGTTCGTGGTGCGAGCAATCTCCCCTCTTCCTCCTGGGCTTTTTTCAGCGCCTCTCATTGCCCCAATCACGTTTCATCCCCTCTGGTTCACTTTCCTTCTGTCAGGGAACTGTGACCACTACGGCCCTACTTCAAGCTCTGCTCTGTAGGTAGTCACTTTTCCCTCTTTGCAGTGGTGTGCTGCAGGGGTAGCCCTGCAGGGGCGCAGCCCCGCAGGGGGGCAGACCCTCAGGGGCCGAGACCCGCAGAGGGGCGCAGGCCCACAGGGGTGCAGACCCGCAGAGGGGCGCAGGCCCGCAGAGGGGCAGAACCACAGGGGCGCAGACCTGCAGAGGGGCAGACCCGCAGGGGTGCAGACCCACAGGGGTTTATGCTGTTTGTCCCGTCTCACGTGTTCCAGTCGTTGTGGCTATTTCAGGGGTCTCTGCTTGCGTAGAGTGTAGTGTCCTGGGAGTGCTCGCTCCACACCTGCCTGGTTGCTGTGTGGAATTTGTAGCTTATGGCTTCTGGTTGATCACCACAGCTCCAAATCCTGGCTCCACAACCAGCCTCTTTGGCACTGTGGCGCTGGGTGCCCACCCCGGGGCACGGAGGTGGGCTTCTTTGGTCGACCTGCTCTGCTTCTGGGCTTTTTTAAAGTTGAGGTTCGAATATTGCTTTTTTCGTTGTTATTTCCTTCAGTTAAAAGGCTCTTTTTATGGTAAATTTTGTTCGAAATCACAGCGCCTGGGAAAGGTTGTTTCACTCAGTCACCATCTTGGATCTCCCTACTCTTGACATCTGTTTACGGTAGTTTTTATTCTTCTTTAGTTAGTTGTTTGCTTCCTGGAAATTGTTATTTCTCTGGTTCTGATGTTTACTTTGTAGCTCTTATTTGTAGTTAATCTCTTTGAGTATTTTCTCTAGTGCTAGTATGGAAGGCACAAATGTTTTCAGATTTTGTTTGTCATGGAAGGATTTTACTTCCCCATCGACTTTGAGAGAGAGTTTTGCTGGGTAGGAGAATCTTCGCTGTAAGTTATTTTCTTTCAGAGTTTGTAATATGTTACTCCAGCCCCTCTTGGCTTTCATGACTTGGTTTAGGAGGTCTGGGTTGACTCTAATTGGTTTGCCTCTAAATATCACTTGGCCTTTTACTTTTGTTGCCTTTATGATTTTCTCCTTGGCCTCTACATTAGTCAATTTGAATATTATGTGGTGTGGTGAACCTCTTCTTTTGTCTTGTCTAGAAGGGGTTCTATATGTTTCCTGTACCTGTGTGTCAACTTCTCTTTCTATGTTTGGAAAATTCTCTGATATTATTTCTTTGAAAAGATAATTTGTTACATTAGTTTCAGGTTCTATTCCCTATTCTATGTCTATTATTCTTAGGTTAGCCCTTTTAAAGTTGGCCCAGATCTCATCAATGTCCAATTCATATTGTCAAATTTTTTTCTATATTATGTACTATGGATTCATTTTTGGAAAGGTAATCTTCTAAAACTGATATTCTATTTTCCATGTGGTTTAATGTACTGTTTATAGTTTGTATTGCTGCCTTCACTTCAGTTATTGCGTCTTTCACTTCCTTCAATGCTTCTCTTCTTCTCAGGGTGTGAGATTCTTTGTTTATTTGTGCCTTTATTTCTTTCCAACTCTTCCTCTATTCTTTCTGGAAATATTGTATTGTTTCTATTATTAAAGATCTGAATTGTTCTTCTGGTAGTCTTCTGGTTGGTGAATTCTGTTATTGTGGGGTTGTGGTGGCTCATTGTTTCTTTGCTATTTTTCCTTTCCATAGTTTCCCTGTTTTTAATTTTATATCTTTGCTGCTCTTGTAAATTTTCTCCCACTTGATAGGTTTCTGATTTTTATTTTCTCTCTGTGAGTAGTATCCTGTACTGAGTTGCAATTCCTCTAGGTATTCTTCTGCTCTCTCTAATGGTGTCATTGGTGGGTTTCAGGTGTTGACTTCTAGGGTCTTTTTGCTGCTTCTGTTATGGGGATTCATCTCAGAGGTGTGAGTAGGACAGCTTGTGACCTCTTTGTTTTTAGGCATTGATGTGGGCTGTATTGAGCTATTCCTCCTATCAGCAGCAGTGAGTTTATCCTTAGGGTTTGGCAGACCCTTCTGGTGGTACACCTCTCTGGTGCAATCTCTGTAGTAGGGATTTAGAGGTGTCCATTGGTATATACAGGGACAGGTTGTGTTCACTGGTGAAGGCTGGGTGAGAAGTTACAATGATATATATAAGAATAGGGTAAAGTAGGAGGTATGGTTCAGTGGAATAAGAGTTTGAGTGACTCGAGGTGATATATTGTAGAGATTAACAATAGTGGATATGTCAGATGATTCTGGTAATCAATGTAGAGTCTTTAGGTGTAGTGGTATGAAATTGTCTTGATAAGAGACAGGGAAAAATGAAACAGAAAGAAAAGTGTTGAGGAGAGGAATACAGATATGAAAGGGAGAGGAAGCTTGTAAAAGGGGTGAGGAAGAGATTCAACAAACTGAGCAAAAAGTGGGTGAAAGAAGGAAACTCAACTCAGAATTAGTGGGGTCGTTTTGCTTATTTGATGGTAAAGAATTTCAGCACATGCCAGTCAGAGACATAAACAGAGACTTATTTAGGAACAAGTAACAAACCAACCAATCATCCAGTACAAAACAACAAAGCAATATAAAACAAAAACAGAGTAAGAACAAATTCCACTAATTCTTGGTGCTTTCTTTCTCCACCAAGTCACCTGAGTGTTCATGAAAGCAAAATATTAGAAGGCTTTTCTATAAACTAATGAAGAAAAACAAGGAAACTATCCTTTTGCAAGGTACATAATCTTACAATGGTTTTTCCTTCTTTGTCTGGAGTCCCTTTTATGCCCCATTTTCTCCCTAGCATCCACATAGTAGGGAGAACATATAACTTTTTACTTTTTGTGAATGACTAATCTCACTTAACATAATGTTTTCCAGTTCCATCCATTTCCCTGAAAATTACATGATTTTGTTCTTCTTTATGCCTGAATAAAATTCCATTGTTTACATATCCCATAGTTTTGTAATGCATTCATCTGTTGATGGACATCTTGGCTGGTTCCATAGTTTGACAATTGTGAATTGTGCAGCTATAAACACAGATACACATGCATTGGTCTGATAGTTTGGTTTCCATTCTTTTGGGTAGATACCCAGAAGTGGTATTGCTGAAAACATATAGTGGAAAAAATATATCTTCTTTAACAAATGGCAAAACTGATTATCCATATGCAGGGAAATGGAAATAAACCCCACTTCCTCACTCTGCACAAGAGTCAACTGAAGGTGAAGCAAAGACCTGGAAGTCAAGCCAGAGACCTTGCAGCTACTTGAAGAGGGCATAAGGCCAACACTACAACACATAGGCACAGGTAAAAATTTTCTCAACAAGAATCCCCAAAATACAAGCAACTCAAAGGAAGATCAATACATGGGATTGCATTAAACTGAAGAGCTTCTGTGCAGTAAAGAAAACTCTCAAGAACCTCAACAGAGAGCCCACAGAGTGGGAGAAAAAATTTGCCAGCTACTCTTCTGATAGAGGACTAATATCTAGGATATAAAGAGAACTCAAGAAACTCATAGCTAAGAAAACAATCCAACAAATGGGCAAAGGATCTAAATAGACACTTCACAAAAGAAGAAATGCAAATGGCCAATAAATGTGTAAGGAAATGTTCGACATCATTAGCAAACAGAGAGATGCAAATCAAAACTACCTTGAGTTTTCACCTAACCCCAATCTGAATGGCAATCATTCAAAACAAGAATAACAAATGCTAGTGAGGGTGTGGAGAAGTGGGGACTCTAATACATTGTTGGTAGGATTGCAGATTAGTGCAACCTGTTTCAAAAACAGTATGGAGGGTCCTCATATGAATGAGGATGAAGTCATTTTCTTTTAGAGTTCAGAATATATTGCTCTGGGCTCTCCTGGCTTTCATGACTTGGTTTGGAAGATCTTGAGTGATTCTAGTTGGTTCAATTCTAAATGTCACTTGGTCTTTTACTTTTGATGCCTTTAAGATTTTATCCTTGGCCTTTGTGATTTGGAATGAACATTGCTAGTATTTTGTTTAGAAGTTTTGCTTCTTCATCTATCAACAATATTGGCCTCTAGTTTTCTTTTTTTGAGCTGTCTTTATTTGGTTTTGGTATTAATGTGGGGCTGGCTTCACAGAATGTGTTTGGGAAAGTCCCATCTCTTTCTATTTCATGGACTATATGGAGAAGTTTTGGAATTAGATATTTTATGAAGATTTTATAAAATTCAGCTAGGAAACCATCTGGACTTGAGTTTTTGTTTGATTTTAGGCTCTGTATTGCTGTTTAATCTCATTGATTGATATTGATTGGTACATTTTCTACATCTTCTTGATTCTATTTAGGAAGGTTGTATGTGTCTAGAAATTTATCAGTTTCTTCTAGGTTTCCATTGTCTTGAAGTACAGTTTTCCAAAGTAGCTTCTGATGACCCTCTTGATATACATGCTTTTTGTGGTAATTTCATCATTTTCATGTCTTATTTTAATAATTTGGGATGATTCCATTTTTTCCTTTGGTTATGTTTGCTTATGGTTTTTCTATCATGTTTATTTTTTCAAGAAATCAGCTTTGTTTCATTGATTTTTTGTATTTTTGTTGTTGTTCTCTATTTAATTTATATCTGCTGTGATTTTAAAGATTCCCTGTCTTGTACTGGATTTGAGGTTAGACTGTTCTTCCTTTTGAAGGGCTTTCAGGTGTGTCATTAGGTTGTTTATTTGATGATTTTCTGTCCTTATGTGAGCACTCAGTGCTATGGGTTTTCCTCTTAATACTTCCTTCAAAGTCACTCTTCATAGAGATAGAAATATCAGTCCTACATTTCATATGGAAAAATGAAAGACCTAGAATAGCCAGAGTAGTTCTCAGCAATAAAACCATGTTGAAGTCATCACAATAGCTGATTTCAAATTATACTACAGAGCTATAGTAATAAAAACAGCATAGTATTGGCACAAAAATATACACATAGACCAAGGGAACAGAATAGAAGATCCTCATATTTATAATAAGCCAGTTGATTTTTTATAAAGGTGTCAAAAACATATGCTGTGGAAAAGACAGCCTTATCAAAGTATGGTATTGTGAAAACTAGTTCTCCACTTGCAAAAATTATTGAATTATACCATGACCTTTCACCCTACACAAGTGTTAATACAAGATGGATAAAAGTCCTAGAAATTAGACCAAAAACTTTGAAATTACTAAAAAGAGAATAGGGAGCCAACACTCCAACATATAGGTACTGGTATGAATTTCCTCAGTAAAATTCCAAAAGCTTAGGAAATTAAAATGAGAATGAATATGTGGGATTACATTGAATTTAAAAGTCTCTGTGCAACAAATGAAACCATCAAAAGTCTAAAGAGAGAGCCTACAGAATGGGAGATAATCTCTTTCACTTTTGAAAGATATGTTCATAGAGTACAGAATTCTAATTTTTTCTCCCCTCAATACTTGAAATATTTCACTTCTCTCTCTTCTGGTTTGCATATTCTCTGATGATAGTGAAGTGGGACTTATGGGTTCTTTTTCTATATATCAGAAGAATCAGACAGAGGCACAACTGAAATGGGAATAAACTTTTTACTGGAACGTTTTGCTCTAGCAGAAGGGAGCCATAACACTGACCCAGGAGCATGTCAGGCTGGCTCCCAGTACAAAGAAGAAAACTAGTTTTTACTCAGGTGAGCAGAGCTTTTATCAATGTGTGGAGGAGGGGGTAAAAATTTAGGAATGTTGAGTTTAGGCATATTTCAAAAGGTGAATTTTTCTTTTCTTATGAGAGTATTTTAACTTCAGGGCAAGGCAAGGTCAGTTTGTCAGCCTGGAACCAAATTAGTTTTTCATATCAATGCCACACCCTGTATGTATGTATGTGTGTGTGTATAATCTGCTTTGTGATAAGGATTAATTCTGTAGATTTTAAAAGAACAGATAGGCAGACAATAAAAGAAAGCACAAATCATGAGAATTAACAAGTCAAAGGCCCTGGGAATTTTCTGCTTCAGGTGACTACTCAATAGTTTTATCCTTTATATAGGATACACCAAACCTCTGAAGCTGATGAGGGCATATAAAGCTTTAGCTAACAAGCTATGAGTTAAGGCCTAGGAGTGTATTTGCCCTTTGTCCCTGTGATGGTCCCTGTCTCAAAAGTTGAAATTAATTTTTACAGTCCTCTTCTCCATTTTTTTTTTTGGTACTGGGGGTTGAACTCAAGAGCATTCTACCTCCAAGCAACACCCCCAGCCCTATTTTTTATTCTTTATTTTGAAACAGGGTCTCAATAAGTTGCACAGGGCCTCACTAAGTAGCTGAGGCTGACCGCGAACCCGTATCCTCCTGTCTCAGCCTCCCAAATGCTGGGATTACAAGCGTGCTCTACCACGCCCGGCTCTCTTCTCCATCTTAATAGTCTTTTTCTTTGATTTTGAAGAAAGATTTTTGAAAATCCTTGATTTTCTGTAGTTTGAAAATTATATGCCTAAGTGTGATTTTGAGGGGCAAATATCTTGCTTGGTGTTTTCTGAACTTCTTGAATCTATGGTTTGTTGTCAGACATTACTTTAGGGAAATTCTCATCCATTATTATTTCAAGTATATCCTTTTTTTCTGTTTCTTCTTTGTTACGGCTTGACTTTACAATGGCACCCTACACCTAATGTAGACAAGGCAGCCATGTTGGAAATAGGGCTTGGTTACTGAGTAGGGGTCTTTGGGGGAGTGGTCTTAGGGATTATATATGGTATCTCTTCCCATTTCAATTTCTTTTGCTACTGGCCTCCCTGGTGTGAGAAAAGAAACCTTGCATGAGCTCTCTTAAATTTCACCTGGCCTGACATGGACTGAACCCCTTAAATCTGCAGAACTATGAATAAATAAATATTTTCCTCTGAATTCTAGTGGTCACATTCTTTGGAGTACAGAAATGAGAATGCTGACTGAAACATTTTCTTTCTTGTATTCATATTACTTCCTATGTTACACCTTTTTTAGTTATCTCAGTTCTTGAATATTCTGTCCTGTGTTTTTGGCAGTGGTTTTTTCTGTTTTCCCATTTGGGGACTACTATTGAGATATCCTTAAGCTCAATGATTCATTCATCAGCTGTGTCCAATCAAATAATAAGCATATCAAAAGCCTTGGTGTTACAGTGTTTTTTGGTTTCTAGTATTTCTTCTTCTTTTCTTTTCTTTTTCTTTTTCTTTTTTTTTTTTTTGCAGTACAGGGGATTGAACCCAGAGGCATTCTACCTCCAATCTATGCCCCCAGTCCTATTTTTTTTTCTTTATTTTGAAACAGGGTCTCACTACATTACAGAGGGCCTCACTCAGTAGCTGATGCTGGCCATGAACCTGTGATCTCCCTGTCTGAGCCTACCAAGTATTGAGATTACAAGCATGTGCCACCATGCCTGGCATTTCTTCTTAGTGTTTCCTTAGTATTTTCCTCTTTCTGTGTAGATTACCCATCTGATGTTGCATGTCATTTACTTTATCCATTAGATCCTTTATCATATTAATAATTTCTTTAAATTTCTAGTCTGGTAATTCCAGCATCTCTGTCATATGAGTCTGATTCTTATGCTTTCTCTGTTTCCTCAGACAATGTTTTTGTCTTTTAGTTTATTATAGCTAGAAGTGATGAATTGTATAAAAAGAACTTTTATAAATTGTTCTTTAGTAATGTTATGGTAAAGTTTTAAGGTGTTTGGGGACAGGAAGAATTATGTAGTCCCAAAATTAACTCTGTCATTTAGTTCTGGATTGTGAACCTCTCATGACCTTCTTACCTCCCCCACTTAGTTGGGACAGGATGACTAGGGTGGACTGGAGTTGGGTATTTCCCTTCAAATAGGCCAGTTAGTCTCTGATAAAATCCCTTAGTTTGAGCTCAGATTAGTTTCCTTTGGGGACAGACCTTGGTAAGGTCAGAATGCTTTGTGTGCTTTCTAGTGCTTTAACTGCCTCTTCTCCTACTTTGTTATTCATTCTGAGAACTCTTTCAGGTCTCAGAATTAAAAATCATCCACCTGTGCCCTCCTCCCCTCCATGAATGGATCACACTAGAGTTTTTAACTTTCAGACTTGCCCACATTAAGCCTCCAGTGATGATTCATTAACTGCAGTTCAAGTTTCCCTACATCAGCACAGGTTCACAAGGAGGTTTCTATTCCTGGGCTTCTATTCTAGTAAGTTGTGATTCTCCATATTTTTATTTTTGTCTCTCTAGTCTTGGAGGCAGTAGTTTTCTCAGGATCTCAGTTCCCTTGGGGTTCTAAGAAATGTTGATATTGCAGCTTTCTTTGTTTGTTTGTTTGTTTGTTTTTGCTTTTTATATTATTAGGACTTCCAAACTTATAACATGCTGGACTAGAAACTGCACAACTTACTTTTCTACTAGGAGATTAACTGATTTAATAGGTTTGTGATTTAAAAAATAATAAAAATAATTCATTTGCAAAAAATAAAAAAAAATTAAGAACTGTATTTGACACGGTTACTGGCAGCTAAGCCAAGGAACCTGCCTGAAGCCTGTCTGAGCTGCTCTCACAAAAGGAAGCAGTGGTGCAGTGGTGTATGCCTATAATCCCAGTATTTAGGAAACCGAGATAGGAAAATCACAGGTTCAAAGCTAGCACAAGGTGACTTACTAAAGTTTTTTTATTTTTTATTTTGTTTCAAAAAAAATGCTGGGGTACAGCTCAGAGGTAAAATACCCCTATAATTTTGATTTATAGGATTCAAATTTTATCTTTTCCTTGTATAGTTGTTTCATCAATTTAGAATTTTTTTTAGAATACCTTGTAAGGTAGAGATCAACCTCTAATCTTCTCCAAATAGTAAATCACTTTTACCACACCATTTACTTTTAATTTACATTTAATTGAATTTTTCTCACTGACTTGTTATTCTACCTCTGATTGGTTGGTTTGTTAGTTCCTGAAGAAGCAACAAGAATATTGTTTTTATTACATCAACTTTTGGTTGGTTTGTTAGTTCCTGAAGAAGCAACAAGAATATTATTTTTATTACATCAACTTTACAATAAATTCTTAATATCTCTTGGAAGACAGATATCCCACCAAACTTTGGGTTGTTGTTTTTATGTTTTTTTACTTGTAGTCTTTTTTCGGTTTATGAAATTTTTATATCAGATGATCATCTTTCTAACAAAATGTTATTGGGATTTTATTGGAATTGAACTAAATTATATATTAATATATTGAAAATCAACATTTTATATTTCTATGCAGTCACATGAACATGGCAAATCTCTTAGTTTTTTGAAGACTTTCCTCAATAAAAAAAAAGAATTTCCTCAATGTAAATATAGTGATCTTTAAAGAAATAACCTTTTAAGGAAGATTATTGTGTGTATTATGTCAAGAATAGACTGGAAAAGTAAGAATAGAACTGGGAGACCTTTTTGAAGGTTATTGCAGTAGCCTTATAAAGGAGTGATGACATACCTGGGATTAATGTTGGGCCAGTGGGAATGGAGTATCAAGTAAAAAGGACAGACTCAGACATTTTAATGGTAAATGTCTAACAGTATAATTTTTAATAAATCAATATGGGTGAATGAATTATGATAATGAAGGATTTTGCATATATTTCTGGCATAGGCAACGTGGTAAATGGTGGCACATTACTTAGTAGGGGTAACTTTGAAAGGGCTAGGGGATTATGGGAGAAAAATCCAAAGGGTAATTTGAACTTATTTTAGAGGGGGTACTGGAATTGAACCCACAGATGTGATACCACTGAACCATACTCCCAGTAATTTTTTAAAATTTTGAGACATGGTCTCACTAAGTTACCACATGCTGGCCTTGAGCCTGCAATACTCCTGTCTCAGCCTCCCAAGAACTAGGATTACAGAAGTGCACCACTACACCTGACTGGACTGGGTTTTTAAGGGAAAATGAAAACTCTGATTTTACTATACTAGGAAAATTGAAGTCATGTCAAATTATAGATTCATAAGTCTTGGAAAGTAAATAAAACTATAACTATAAGGTATCATTAGTGTTATTGCTTTTTAAGTAGTATTGCTTTCATTTGACCTCTGGTTTTTGCATTTGAATATTTGGAAACCTTCTGAATATTGAATTAGTAATTTCTAGATTTAAATCTCAGATATGTCACTTTCTAGCTTCTTGAACTTAAAAACACTTATTTAATCTTTCTGTGATTTTTTCTCATCTATAAAATCAATACAACTGTATGCATTTTATATAAATTTTGTGAGGATTAAATGAGAAGTTTTTCATAGAGTAGTACTGAATATACATTTCCAATCAATTACTTCTCTAATCCTTTTGCTTTCATAGATGAGATCTAGCTCATAACACACTAGGACTATTGTTAACTTGTATTTTACAGAGAAATAACCCCATAATTTTGTTCATATCACTTCCTGTGCACTGATGGACTTCATTTTATAAAAGTGATGAACTTCTATAATGTTCACTTTTTTATATTAAATCTATTAGAAAAGATAGTAATTTAAAGGCATCCTCTTACAAACTATTCTACAAAGTTAAAAGTCACCACTCTTATTTATTCTTCTCTTATTGTTATGTAGTTGTCATTTTAGGATTTTTTTTATTATAATCCCTTCTTTAAAAGTGTACAAGCCACCTAGATATATGTGTATACATGAAAACACACCATTCTTTACAGAAAATCTAATGACAAATGTTATGATACAAAGGGTGAAAAACCACTACTCTGGAATTTAATTTGGACTTGTGGAAAAAGAGAGAATGTGTTTACTCATTGCAGGAACTTATTGTGATAGATTCCATCATGCAACAGCAATGTTTTAAATCATTCACTGCATGCTGTGCTGTCAGCTATGATACACTAGAAATGCATATTGCTCCATGACAAGTTTTTAAAAAAGAATGATCATTATTTTTAATAACAATCGCCATCAAATTATGTATGTAGTTAAATCTCTAAGTAAGAATTTTCTGTAGTAAAAGAAGTTTATGGGAATGGAAAATGTCAAACAAAGAAGGGTTTATTTAGTGAAATTTTTTTTTCTTCTGTAAAATCAGTACATTCTAGGAAATTTTAGAAAATTGAAAAGTAGAAATATGCACAAAAAATAAGAAAGAACAGCAATAGTTAGTATCTGTTAATATCATACACATTTTACAATTTTTCTATGAATCGCCTTATATGATTAAGATAATCCTATATACATCCTGCAACTTGTTTTTGACATTATAAAAATATAATTTATTTGAATTATTAAAATTCAATAACTACTGATAGTATCATCTTTTTGTGGTACTGGGTATTAAACTGAAGGGCATTTTGCCTCTGAGCTATACCCCAGTCCTATTTTATTTTTTTATTTCAAAATAGGGTTTTGCTAAACTGGCAGATGCTGGCCTTGAAACTGTTATCCTCCTATCTCAGCCGCTCAAGTACTGGTATTACATGGGTGTTCCACCATACCTGGCTTGGTATCAGCAATTCTTTTTTTTTTAATTTTTTAATTTTTATTGTAGTAATTCGTGCAATATAGCGTACATCTTTGTTAAGTACAAATTGTTAACAACATATTTGCACACTATTCTCATTTGACCCCTTCCCCGATTCCCTCCCCATTCCCGTTCCCTCCCCCTCCCTCCCCCTAAGGTTCACTTCAGTGAGTGACCTTGTTATGATTGTGTAGGTACATCATGTGCTTTAGGGTGTTCCTCTGCCCCATGCATCCACTACAATTAAACCAACTTCTTTGCTGTTCTCCCTAATATGTGGATGCTAGGGAGAAGATGGGGCATAGGAGGGTCTCCAGATGAAAAAGAGAGATCCTCAGCAATTCTTTTGAGCATATGCATTTTAATTTACTTAACAGATCAGAGATTGTTGGGGATCTGAGTTATTTATAATATTTACACTTAAAGTTACTTGTTATTGTCCTGTTTGGTAATTCTTACCATTTCTGAGAATTGCTCCTGTTCATCTTCAGCCAGATCATTACCAAAGTTTCTACCATGTTGTAGCATGGCCTTGTTCTTTAGGCCATATTTGAAAGGTCAAAGTATTATCCCCTGAACTCAAGCTTTGCTAAGCATTTCTTCTTCTAAAGAGATTTTGGATTCGTAATGCACCAGAGCATGTTTCACCTATAGCTAAAAGTGTAAATTAAGAGCTTTGGATGCTATTAACAGCTCCAAGTAGTGCTCTGTGGCAAGAGCTGAAACACAATGGGAACAGCCACTAGAGAAAAATAGACCTGAGAAGAGGCATTTGAGTTCCTGTTCTAGCTGCTTCTGAGCCATGTTATCCCCTCTCCTTTCCACAGCTTCCTGTTGAGTTCCTCTTAACTAATGATCTTTACAGCTTTTCTTTTTCTTCTTCTTTTTTTTTTGGTACTGGGGATTGAACTCAGGGGCATTCTACTTCTGAGCTATGCCCCCAGCCCTATTTTTTATTCTTTATTTTGAAACAGGGTCTCACAGATTTGCGGAGTGCCTTGCTAGGTAGCTGAGGCTGGCCATGAACCCGGATACTCTGGTCTCAGCCTCCCAAATGATGGGATTACAAGCATGTGCCACCATGCTCGGCTTTACAGCTAATTTTAGTTGGGGTTTTCAATTATGACAGAAATAATCCTATTTTAGACACACTGCATTAAACATCTTTGAGCACAGAATATGGTTTACATTTGAAATTCCTTAGAGTATCAAAATAATTACCGGTTTTTATTGCCATAGCTCCTTAGTAGCTGGATCTTGAGCAAGGCTCAGTCACTGGAGTCCTGCAAGGCAGATGATTCCAAAAGAAGGAATGTGTGGCATATCCCACTTTGCATTATATTACATTCTGGAAATTTGGGGTGCTTTGGGTTTTGCTTTCACATTAATTGTAAAGGAAAATTTCTTAGAACCACAAGATGGCTGGATGGATTATGATTCCTCAATATTAGCTGAAAAGGACTAAACAGTCTTATGTTTCCTCTCAGCACATAGTCATAGAAACAAAATAAATAAGCCAAAGAGACTTAGGTCTACTATTTTATCTATGAGTAAAGAAGGCTTTAAGACAGATAGTCTTTACTCAGTTCCCCCTTGTCTCCCTGGAACTTTACTGGACACATTAACTCTCTAGCTTCCTGAGAAAATATACAAACACTGCTTAAAGGAGCTAAACAAATAGTAAAGATTCAAACTAATGAATAGAGGCTATTTGTTGTTAACCTTTAACACTGCTTTGTACTAAAAGAATCTTTATATACATACTGCATTTTGTAAACTTTACTGTTTTCTTAATCCCATCAAATACCATGGGAAATGGCTTTTCTAGTTAAAGATGTACCTACTCAACCTTTAGAAAAATAAGACTGTAAAAATTCCTGTTCTATATGCCTCGCTGCAAAAAAGATAGTATAAAAAACAGCTAATAACAAGCAATAAACAGATATGCTTCTACACTGCATGCAGTGTGAGCATATTCTCGCGACCTCATCTCAATCCATACCTATTGAAGGACCCCGGAACTCACTGCCTGAGGGCTGGTCCCCGGCATTTTATTTTGCATGTATTGTTTTATTTTATATTTGTGGCACTGGTAATTGAACCCAGGAGTGTGATACCTCTAAGCAGTATTCTCAGCCCTATTTTATTATATATATTTATTTATTTTGAAACAGTATCCAAGTTGCTAAGACTTGCCTTCAACTTGAGATTCTTCTGTCTCAGCTTTCCGAGTATCAGGATTCCTGGTGTGTGTCATCTTGCCTTGCTTGTTTTGTATATTTTAAATTGTCTGAATAAAAGGATTGGAGTATCAGAAGTTTTAAAGAAATTGGAGGAGATAATTCTGGTGACACAAGTTTTAGCCTATTCCTGAAAATAATTTGAAGGAAATTGTACAAGGAGTTACAAACAGGTAAAGAAGCAGTTACATTTTATCTTGAAAGAATGCTGGAATATTACAAACTTTTGTGGAGAAAAGGCCACATATTAAAATGAATGCATAGAAATAACACATTAAACATTTTATATGACTTCTACTAATTTCAAGTAAGGCTAGACAACATTAATACATTTTGGGAAAAACAGATTATATAGCATCATGTTTTCAGAATGACATGAAAATAATGCAGATGCCTTACAATGTTCAAGTTTTCATTATTTAAGAAAATTTTCAAGATCTAACTATGAATGAACATAAACTGCAAATGAAGATAAATTTATTTTAGTATGACATTAATGCCAATTTCTCATCAAAACATGTTTAATGAGGTCAAGTGCCCATCAATATTCTCATGTAATAATTTTAGTATTATCAGTCATGCTTGTTTCTTCAGCATGAAAATGCTGTGGCTCTTGGAATGTCTCCTTTGAAATGTTTTTAACACCAACTGATGCTATTCAAATTGAAAACCCATTTCCTTTACCCTATTATTGTTGTATATGGCTCTATATTTTTTACAAACAATGAAATCCATCTTCAAAGAATAAAAAATTGTTAAAATATCGGATATTTAAGGAAAGGCTAAGATGTCTTTAATATCAAAAGGGTTGTAATTTACAAATATAATTTTAGTAATAGCTGTGCTGTTATAATAAATGCACTGCCTATGATAGTGACTGGTCTGATGTGAATGTCTTTAGATATATGTGGAGAAAATGTATCATTTGCTTGTTTTCATATTTCTTTTAACAACATATCCTAACTTCATCACCATCTAAATTTAACTTTGCAGCTGATGCCAAATCTTAACTAGGTGGAAAAAGCTTCTGTAATAGCACAGTGTCTTGCTTATAAAATGTTCTTTGGGAATATTCCTTGAATAAATGGGAATTATAATAACCTCTTCAGTCCTATTTATCCTTTGGCCTTCAGACTTATTTACTTTACTAAAATGTCAAGAAATTATTATCTTCTCCTTTCAGGCATAAAAACCTTTTGATTTAATGAATAAATCCCACATTTCTTATACAAATGAACATGTTTGTATCTCAGTGAAAATTTTCTTATAAGAATTTTGTTTACTCTAAAAAAAAACCAAAAAAAAAAAAAACAGGCTTGGTGGCACATGCCCGTAATCTTAGTGCTTGGGAGGCTGAGACAGGAGGATTGCAGGTTTGAGGACAGCCTCAGCAAATAGTGAGACTCTCATTACCTAGAAAGACCCTGTTTCAAACAACAATGACAAAAACAGACTGGGGGTTTAGCTCAGAGATAGAATGCCTCTGGGCTCAATCCCCAGTACCATAAAAAACAAAACAAAACAACAACAACAAAACAAAAGAAAATAAAACAGAATTCCTTTACCAAGTAGAATTAAAAAATACATAAGAAAGTAGATCAATCACCTGTGTATCAGACTATATTATTACTCACTCTCCAGAGAACTTGACTCTGAAGATATTTTTCAGAAATATACAAAAATATTGGTGGGAAAGACTTTTACAATTTGCATACAAATTTTACATAATCTCTTTCTATCCACCAAATTGTTTCACCTGGTTGCAATAGTGTGTGTGTGTGTGTGTGTGTGTGTGTGTGTGTGTGTGTGTGTGTGTGGTACTGGGGATTGAACTCAGGGGCATTCTACCTCCAAGCTATATCCCCAGCCCTATTTTTTATTCTTTATTTTGAAGCAGGGTCTCACTAAGTTGCGGAGTGCCTCACTAGGTAGCTGAGGCTGGCCACGAACCCAGATCCTCTGGTCTCAGCCTCCCAAATGCTGGGATTACAAGCATGCACCTCCCAAATGCTGGGATTACAGGCATGCACCACCATGGGATTACAAGCATTGCTTTTGGTTGCAATGTTTTAACTGGATCATGTGTTGAATGGAAGTGTCTAAGGTGGCCTTTATAGTATTCTTCCTAGGGCTTCCTTCTCTAATCAAACAAACTCATATTATTGAGGACCTGGGAACTTTGTGCCTGAACTCAGTTGTTTCACACATTATGTAGAAATAGCTTAAGAGCTGACCATCTTGTTGGAAGGAAAAAGAATTTTCTTTCACCTACATTTACATAGGTCTTATACTATATTTTACTTGGTCTGTATACTTACTTGAGATAGGTACAGGAAGCACCGATGAAGATTTTGAAGTGTTTTGATCAACTATCTGCCATTATTTCTTATTTTACCATTGTCCAAAACCATTGTAAATTTAATTTCCATAACATGTATATTTAACACTAGTTAAAATTAACAGAAATATTTTCATGATACTGACAAATTTCTGTTAAGTCCAGATAATCTATACAACTGGAGATCTTTATTAGATTGAGTTTCAGTAAGCTGAGAATAGCAGGCACCCTGTAAGGGACTGGGATGGAAAGAATAGAATCTCAAAGGGAACACTTGATATAAAGAATATTAATTATGAATTTTATAATTTTGATAGATACATTTTATAATTTACTTTGATGTAGTGATATATTAACTATTTGGATTAAAATGAAGCAATGTGCTGGAATTAGAAGAAGTAATTTTAGTAGATAGAAAACCTACTCCATCCCCAACTGAGCCATTGCAAATGAGGGATGATATAAACTAAAAAAGGAAGTTTAGTATTGAGACAGGATATAATGTAATATAATGTCCTTAATGTCTCACTGGCAAGAGATCTCTGCATGAGGATTTGTACGATTTTTTGTCACCCAAAGTAAAAATTACTGTAAGTTTGTCTATCAATTCTATATCTGCTCAGAACTCTTGCGAATGAGTCTTAAGCATCTTCCCCATCTATTTGGTTTATTATCTTTTGTTGTTCTCCATATCTTTGGTCTTATGCAGAAATTTTATAGTAAAATGGGGGGAGGACTGGGGTAAAAATATCACACATATACTCACAAAGAAAAGATTTAAAATATCTCCGTGTAACTGTACCAGGGTTGAAACAGATAGATAGCATCTCTGCCTTTTTTCTCCTCCAAGGTTTCTTTTGCTCCAGGGAATGTCAGTTCCTGGGTGACTGAATGACTCACCTCTAATGTTCTTTGCCATTAGCAGAAAGCTATGCTCCATTATTTGGCACAGTGTTTCCCTCTGTTCCTTGGGTGTTGCTTCTCCCAGTATCTGGGAAGGCATCTTGCTTTTGTCAGTTTTTTTCTCTGGAACTTGTCAAGTGAACAGTAGTGATGTCATTCTGTATTTTTACAAGGGTCTCTAGCCTAGGTTTGGGAGGTGCAGGATGGCTTAATGTTATTTGAATACTTGTATCTGTGCCAAAAAAAAAAAGTGCAGATGAAGACCACACCCAACCTTTCTTTAATAGAGGTGAGATTTTTTTAAAAATCCCACTGTACTGACAACTGCAGCATGAATGCTTCTTTCTTGGCTTATATAATAATACTTCTTTTACTGTATAGAACATAAAGAAAGTCATGTAGTACAATGATTTTTTATCTAATGCTCAGTGAATGATAGCTTATATTACAATAGTATGTGCATATACATATAAACATATGCCACTGGAAAAAAATCCTGATACACCTATACTAAGGTGAAGCTTTCTGGTATTTTCTACCCTATCCTGTTATATTAAAAGTCTGTTCATGACCCATGCAAGTACTTTCAAAGCCCAGTAATTGGTCACCACCCACAAATGAAAAACATTGATCTAGTTCAATAGCAATTTGATTAATTCATTCTTTTGTATGTATCATTTCCTTGTTTTCTTAATTAAAAATTGATTATTTCTAGTCTGTATGAAGACAACTGGACTCTTCATTGACACAGAGTAAAAGCCAACAACAAAGAAAGATAATCTGTATTTCCTGCATTTTCTATGTAAATGAGAGT
The DNA here is from genome assembly GCA_004027655.1 of Graphiurus murinus. Lineage (NCBI taxonomy): Eukaryota > Metazoa > Chordata > Mammalia > Rodentia > Gliridae > Graphiurus > Graphiurus murinus. The sequence continues at coordinate 32,526 of PVLC010010247.1, read as the reverse complement.
CCGTAAGGTAAAAATGAAAAGAACATTAATTTGAGAGTGTCAGCCCTATATCTTAGACTACTTAGCTTCATGATCTTTAGAAATCTTTCCTCCTCCTTATCTCTCTCTTTCCTCAAATGTAATATGATGGCTTTGGATTATAATAAATTTGAAAGGTCTGTTTAATATAGAGTCGGTGATTTTACATCATTTTTAAGGAACCACTATTATGATCATAAGAGATATGTGCAATTGGCCTGTGCATGATTTTTTAACTCTCATTTGTTTATAACAAATAATGTATTTTATTCCTATATTGTGCCTCAGTACTTTGCCAGGTACATAAGAGACAAAGAAAATGTAATGAGCTGATGAGCTGATAGAAGTGATAGTGTCTGAGATCCTAGCTATAGAAATCCAAGCTGGAAAGATTTCTAAATTTAGATCATAACTATAAGGCACGAGTTGACTGTCTTTTTAATTTTTGTTTTTATTTTTTGGGGGGGGAATTTTGATGCTGGGGATTGAACTCAGTGGTAGTCTACCTCTGAGCTACCCCTAGCTCTATTTTTTTAAACAGGGTCAGGCTAAGTTGCTGAGGGTCTTGCTAAGTTGGTGAAGCTGGCTTTGAATCTGTAAGCCTCCTGATTCAGTCTACAAAGTACTAGGATTACAGGTGTGCATCTCTACACCTGGATACTAGTTGATTGTCTTTGAGTATTAATTTTCCTTTCAGTTAATAAAAAACAATTAGGAGATAGTCACATAATCACAATGTCACATGTAGAAAAGAACTCTAAGATTATTTAATCCAGAGTGTTTAATAGATTATATTCAAAGTTGGCAGAGAAACTCATAGTAAAATTTTAGCATAGGATGAATGTAATCAGCAGGGGAGGGAAATTTGGAAATCCTTCCTAACTGGAAAAGGACTTGTTTTTCACATTAAGTACAAACTCAGTGCTAATGAAATCATTGACAAGTTGATTTGGGAGCAAGTAAAATTCTTTTTAGAAATTTGAATGTTTTGTGGAATACTTTGTAACTGAGCTTTTTTTCCCCTTTGGCACAAGTCCAAAATAGTTTTTAACTTTAACAATAGATTTAAAGAGGTTATTCCTGATGTTGAGAAATCCCTAACTTTCTCAAAGGGAGTTGAAGACTATATGATATTAGAAAGCAATGTTTAGATGAACCTTGTCCCAGGTGTTAAAAGAGACCAAAATAGGTCCTTGACATTCTATTGGAGGACAGTTTTGTATCAAAGCAACTAACATATATGGGGGGGGCCTAGTGGGGACAGGCACCAAGTATTGATTGTACTTATTGTGACTCTTTTTTCAACAGATTTTTTTTTTTGTGGTACTGGGGATTGAACTCATGGGCATTCTACCTTCGAGCTATACCCCCAACCCTATTTTTATTCTTTTTTATTTTGAAACCAGGTCTCACTAAGTTGCGGAGCGCCTCACTAAGCAGCTGAGGCTAGCCGTGAACCCAGATCCTCCGGTCTCAGCCTCCCAAATTCTGGGATTAGAAGCGTGTGCCACCACGCCCAGCTTGTGACTCTTTTTTGGAAATGATAATTACCAAAGCTTTGTAGTTAGTATGAGAGATGAGGCACAACTTGGAATTAGCAAGCATGCTGATTTAATTAGAAGGCAGAATTTTCAAACAAAATTTTGATACTTTCTATTAGGATTTTATTTATTTATGACAAATTAAAGTGTTTAATAATGGTTGGGAAGCATTTTAAATCGTTTATGTCAGCAGGGGAATTCCTACTGTGTGAGAAACAAACCTATAATTCCTTTCTTAGCTGCATGATTTAAGTTGTTAAGTAATTTTTTGAATTAGCAAGTTGTTTTAACATAATGTACTTGGGGCTGTATTATTAAAAATATCTATATGCCCTTTGTTTCTGACAGTTAGAGATCAGGATCTCTGGACTCATTTCCATAATACAAATCTGTTGGCCCCATAGCCACGTACTCTTTTAATTTCCTGGAGAGATTATGTAACATAACAAAGAGTCTAGCAAAATATGACCACTCACCCGTTTTTGTGAATAAAGAACTTGCCCATTTATTTCTGTGTCATTTATGACTACTTTTGTTCTACAGTGGCAGAGTTGAATCATTTTGTTATCAACTGTATGAATCAAAGCCTAAAGTAGTTGCTATCTGGCACTTAACAAAATGTTAGGAGACTCCTGTTATATATTTTTTAAAACAGCATGGAGCATCCAAATAAATCTCTTTTTGTGTGTGTCTGGCAATTCCTCCACCTATATTCTTTATCTGACCTCCTTTGTTTTTGTGTGGAAGTTAGTCCAATGTATCATCTCCTCCCTATTGAGTTTCCCAAAGCCTATATATATGCTATTGTCTCTCCCAAGTTAAAAGGAAGTAACTTTCTACAGCCTCTCATCCACAATAACCTACCCCCTTGCTAGCAATTGCACTATTTTGCTCTTCTGCTTTGTCTCATATGCTTTTTCTTTTTACTTCCTTACCCCTAAGCCATTCCTTAACATAGAACATTCTGGCTTCTATTTTTCCAGTTTACTAAAACTGCCAAACCAGGTGTTGTGGCACACTCTTATAATCCCAGTAATGGGAAGCTTAGACAGGAGGATTATAGGTTTGAGACCAGCATCAGCAACTTAGTGAGACCCTGTCTCAAAGTAAATAAAATCAGGCTGGGGACATAGGTCAGAGGTAGAATACCCCTGAGTTCAATCCCCAGTACTGCACACAAAAAATTAATTAAAAAAACAAATAAAACGGCCAAAGTCACCAATCCAGTGGATATATGTAAGTTTTTGTCTTGCATAACCTCTTTGTAGCATTTAATGTTACTTATCACTGCATCTTTGAAGTTTTTTGCTTCTTTGGTTTCTTTTTTGTTTGTTTGTTTTTTTGAGGTGTATAAGCAATGTTTTTTTTATTGTAATAATTTGTGCTTTGTATGTATACATCTTTGTTAGGTACAAATTGATAAAGACAAATGTGCACACATTTCTCATCTGACCCCTTCCCCAATTCCCACTCCGCTCTCTCGCCCTCCCTCCCTCTCAAGTTCAGTTCAGTGAGTGACCTTGATATAATTGTGTAAGTACATCATGTGCCTTAGGATGTCCTCCCCACCCTCGTCCATCCCCTTTGGTTAAATCAACTTCTTTGTATATCGAGGGTCTCTACTTTTTCATTTGGAGACCCTCCTATGCCCCATCTTCTTCCTAACATCCACATATTAGGGAGAACATTTGCTCCTTTACTCTTTGTGACTGGCTAATCTCACTTAACATAGTGTTTACCAGTTGCATCCATTTCCCTGCAAAGAACATGATTTTATTCTTCTTCATGGCTGAGTAAAATTCCATTGTGTACATCTCCCATAGTTTTGTAATCCATTCATCTGTCTATGGACATCTTGGCTGCTTCCATAGTTTGGCTATTTTGAATTGTGCAGCTATAAACATAGATACACATGCATTGGTCTGATAGTTTGGTTTCCATTCTTTTGGGTAGATACCCAGAAGTGGTATTGCTGGGTCATAAGGTAGGTTCATTCCCATTCATCTGAGGATCCTCCATACTGTTTTCCAAAGTGGTTGCACAAGTTTGCAATGCCACCAACAATGTATTAGGGTTCCCACTTCACACCCTCGCCAGCAGTTGTTGTTGTTCCTGTTTTTTATGATTGCCATTCTGATTGGAGTTTGGTGAAATCTCAGGGTAGTTTTGATTTGCATCACTCTGACTGCCAATGATGTGGAACATCTCCTCATATGTTTATTGACCATTTGTATTTCTTCTTTTGTGAAGTGTCTATTTAGATCCTTTGCCCATTTTTGATTGGGTTATTTGCTTTCTTGGCTGTGGTTTTCTTGGGTTCTTTGTATATCCTAGATATTAGACTTCTATCTGAAGAGTAACTGGCAAAAATCTTCCCCCACTCTGTAGACTCTCTGCTGAGGTACTTGATAGTTTCCTTTGCTGTACAGAGGCTCTTCAGTTTAATGCAATCTAATGTATTGATCTTCCTTTGAGTTGCTTGTGCTTTGGAGGTCTTGTTGAGAAAGTTTTTACCTGTGCCTATGTGTTGAAGTGTTGGGCCTATGCCCTTTTCAAGTAGCTGCAAGGTCTCCAGCCTGACTTCCAGCTCTTGGTCCACCTTGAGTTGACTCTTGTGCAGGATGAGAAAGTGGGGTTTATTTCTATTTTCCTGCATATGGTTAACCAGTTTTGCCAACACCATTTGTGAAAGAGTCTATCTTTTTTCCAGTGTATGTTTTTGGCTACTTTGTCAAAAATCAATTGACTGTAGGCACGTGGGTCTGTTTCTGAATCTTCTATTCTGCTCCATTGGTCTGTGTGTCTGTATTTGTGCCAATGCCATGCTATTTTTATTACTGTGGCTTTGTAGTAGAGTTTGAAGTCAGGTATTTTGATGTCTCCTGTATGGTTTTTATTGCTAAGAACTACTTTGGCTATCCTGGGCTTTTTGTTTTTCCAAATGAATTTAAGGACTGATTTTTCTATGTCTGTGAGGAGGGTCCTTGGTAATTTCATGGGTATTACACTGAATCAGGAGATCAGCTTTGGGAGGATGGCCATTTTGATGATATTCATTCTGCCTATCCAAGAGCATGGTAGATCCTTCCATCTTCTAAGGTCTTCATCGATTTCTTTCTTCAACTTTTTATAGTTTTCCTTATAGAGGTCTTTTACCTCCTTGGTTAGGTTTATCCCTAAGTATATTATTTTTGGGGGTACTACTGTAAGTGGAATTGTTTTCTGGATTTCTTTTTCAGTGGATTTATTGTTGGCATACAGAAAAGCTTCTGATTTTTTAAGATTGATTTTGTATCCGGACACTTTGCTGAACTTGTTGATCAGTTCTATGAGTTTTTTGGTTGAGTTTGTCAGGTCTTCTAAGTATAGTATCATGTCATCTGCAAAAGGGGATAGTTTTAGTTCTTCTTTCCATATTTTTCCCCTTTGATTTCCTTCTCTTGCCTTATTGCCCTGGCTAGAGTCTCAATTACTATATTGAACAGAAGAGGTGATAATGGACATCCTCGCCTTGTTCCTGTTTTTAGTGGGAACCTTTGCAGTTTCTCTCCATTTAATATGATATTGGCTGTGGGCCTATTGTATATTGCCTTTATGATGTTAAGGTACATTCCTTGTATTCTGATTCGCTTCTTTGGTTTCTATGACATCAATGTACACAATTTTTATACTCTTTCAGTAGTTTTATCCTGTTTTCTTTAGGAGTTTCTTTTTCTTGCTTGCTGACTTAATATAGATATTTTCTGTGTTCTTTCCTTTACATAGGAGATGCATATAAAAGGAGAAAATTGAAGGCTAGTTTTATTCAGGCACATAAATTAAATAACTACCTATATCCAAAATATATATGTATAATCCAAATATTTATCCCAAGGCCCAGAATAATATCTCTCTAGTTGGAAAATTTTCCCAGATACCCTATAGGCATATACAAGGTTGAATTCATTATATTTTTCTCACTAAATTTATTTCTATCTTGTCAGATGGCCTCATCTGATATAACCTTCACAACAGAAATTTCTGATTTTTGTCTTCCAATCAATATTTTGCTCCTTACATGTGTTTGTTTTTAGATCTCATAGGTTATAACTATATTCCTTGCTATCTGAATATTATCTGTTCTCACTTACTAATCTCCAGTATAATAGTCCCCCCTTATCCACAGAGACACATTTCAAGACCCCCAATAGATGTTTGAAACTGTGAATAGTACCAAATACTACACATATTTTCCTATAAATATAAAGACAAATCTGATGCCTATTCCACTAAGGATTTATCTCTCACTATGGCTGTAACTTTTAAAATTTAAGGAGTAACAGAACAATTATCATAATTTGTTTACCACAAATTTCTTTTTCCTTCTTCACAAAATCGCAGACAGAAGACGCGTTCTTATTATAGATCATAGCAATCTGAGTATATATTTTTTACTTTCTTAAGTTCTTAATGAAGCACTTCACATCTTCTCTTTGTTATAACTGAATCACCAGCATCACTGTTCTTGTGTTTTGGGACTCTTATTTAGTAAAATAAAGGTTACTTGAATATAAATACTGCAATACTTAACATATCCAATAATCAAGACAGCAATTGAGTGATGAATGGGTGTGTAGTATACACATCATGAAAATGGTGGACAAAGAGATGATTCATGTCTGAGGTTGGACAGAACAGAATGGTACAAAGTTTCATTGTGCTTCTCAAAGCAGCACACAATTTAAAACTTGTGAACTGTTTATTTCTGAAATTTTCCACTAACTGGAACAAAAACACTTAATGTTTTTGTATCGAGTTTGAACACCTGTCACTGAAATCATAGGAAGTGAAACTGCAGATAAGGGGAAGCTAATGTACTACTCTATAGATTAATACAATGGTTTTTTGAAACCACTATCTCTTCCTCATCAATTTATCCTCTACACAGTCTCAAGAGGGATATTCCTAAAAGTCAAATCCTATGCCACCTCTCCAGCTTATAAGATTGTATTTAATAACTGCAATGTTTCATATATGGCACAGCATTGAAGATTTTACAATGGCATTCCCATATAGCTTTACATGTTAACATTTTAGGAATACTATAGTTTCCAATATTTTGCATCCCTATTTCCTGTAAAAAGATTATTAGTCCTTATTCATTGCTATGTGATGTAATGTCACCCTGTGAAAGGAATATAATACCCTACTGTGAGGTTTGGTCATGTGACTAACTTGGCTTATGAGATATAAATAAAATTGGCATTATGGTAGTTTTAAGCGGAAGTATAAAAATATTGTATGATTTCTCCAGTTCTATTTTTTTTCTTTTTCTATGAGAGTCCTATTTCCCCATGATGAGCAGTAAAGTGAATAAACAATGACTTAGTCAATTCTCTGTATCCACAAATTCCACATCCATAGATTCAAACAACTACAGATCAAAAACAGTTTTAAAAAAATAAAAATATCTATACAACTGTAAAAATAATATAACTAAGAACAATACAACAGCTATTTATATTGTATCAGGTTTTATAAATAATCTAGAGATTATTTGAAGTATAGAAGAGGGTATGAAAATGTTGTATGTAAAGACTTCACCATTTTATTTAATTTTTGTGGTACTGGGAACTGAATCCAGGGGGACTCTACCACTGAGCTATACCCTCATCCCTTTGTATTTCATTTTGAAACAGGGTCTCCCTAACTTACTGCACAATAATCTCAAACTTGTGATCCTTTTTCTCAGTCTCTCAAGTACTCGTATTACAGGTTTGCATCACTTTGCCCAGCAATACTTGACCATATTACATAAGGGACTTGAGCATTCATGCATTTTGGTGTCCAAGTGGGTTCTGCAGCCAATCTTTCATGAATATGGAGAAACCATTGTAGTAAAAGCAATCAAGAGTTTGAGATAAGCCGGGCGTGGTGGCGCACGCTTGTAATCCCAGCATTCGGGAGGCTGAGACCGGAGGATCCAGGTTCGCGGCCAGCCTCAGCTACCTAGTGAGGCCCTCCGCAACTTAGTGAGACCCGGTTTCAAAATAAAGAATAAAAAATAGGGCTGGGGGTATAGCTCGGAGGTAGAATGCCCCTGAGTTCAATCCCCAGTACTGCAAAAAAAAAAAAAAAAGAGTTTGAGATAACTTATAACTATGGCAAAGTTAATTCACCTCCACTTCCTGCCATTGCTCAAGGCATTATAAATTCATAGTTTCCATAAAATGTAATAACCTCCAGACTTTTATAAGTTTTTCCATTTTAGCATTTTCTCTGTAAATTCTTTCGTATTCCTCTCCCTACTCTCTCATTACCCCAGCCCCACGCCCATGTTAATCTCACCCTATCTTACAGAGATCTTTCTTTCCTTCAGAGAAGGGAAAACATAACAGTGTGTCTGTTACTCTCCATCTCTCCACTCCCCTCTTTTTCTCTCCTCTCCCCCCTCCTTTCTCTCTCTCTTTCTCTCTCCCCCTCTCTCCCACACTCCCTCTCTTCCACTCTTTTCCTCTCACTATCTCTCCCTCTTCTCTTTATCTCCCTCCCTTCTCAAGAAGTAAATAATGACTTGAATCAAATAAACTTAAAGACAGGCTTTGACTTCTGCTTCAATATCTTAATGCAGTGCAATTCAAGCTTTTTATTTGATCATTTTTTCAAACTATTTCTTTATTTAGTCAAGGTTTTAAAATTATTACCATAAAGTTGTGAATAGTATATTCATCTCTTTAATATATCATTAATTGATAGTTAATCCTTTGTTTTCTTCATTATATCATTTATTTGTACCTTTTTAAAAATTTATTCATACAAAAGGAGAGTATAGTTTGTTAATCTTTTCTGACAGACAATGTTTGGCTTTCTTTTTTTTTTTTTTTTTTTTGCGGTACTGGGGATTGAACTCAGGGGCATTCTACCTCCAAGCTATACCCCCAGCCCTATTTTTTATTCTTTATTTTGAAACCGAGTCTCACTAAGTTGCGGAGTGCCTCACTAGGTAGCTGAGGCTGGCCGCAAACCCGGATCCTCCGGTCTCAGCCTCCCGAATGCTGGGATTACAAGCATGCGCCACCACGCCCAGCTTGTTTGGCTTTCTTGTTCTTTTCTATTACATCTTTCTTAATTATTAATCTTAATTTATATTTTATATTAGACTTTGTAGGTAGTACATTATGAAACTCTGAATTTTAACTAACTTATTTTAGGATAGTTTGAACAATCAAATTTCTGAAATATATTTTGAACTTATAAATGCCTGGTTTTATGATATGTGTGAATTATTTTGTTATTCCTTTGTGTTAGTTAACTTTCCACTGCTGTGACAAAATACCTAATAAAAACAACTTGAAGGAGATAAGATATATTTTTGAGAGAGAAAGAGAGATAGAGAGAGAAGAGAAGAGAAGAGAAGAGAAGAGAAGAGAAGAGAGGAGAGGAGAGGAGAGGAGAGGAGAGGAGAGGAGAAGAGAAGAGAAGAGAAGAGAAGAGAAGAGAAGAGAAGAGAAGAGAAGAGAAGAGAAGAGAAGAGAAGAGAAGAGAAGGGAAGGGAAGAGCCAGGGACAAGATATGGCCTTCAAGGGCATACACAAAAGGACCCACTCCCTCCAAGGAGGCCCCATCCCTTAAGTTTGTACCATCTGCCAATAGCCAATTAAATTATGAATTCATCACTGGATTAATCCATTAATTAGGTCAGAGCCCTCATGATAAAATAATCTTTCAAAAAAGGTCCCATCTCTGAACACTGCTGCCTTGGGGACCAAGCCTTCAACACAAACTTTTGGGAGTCATTTCAGATCCAAAGCATAATATCCTGAGTCATAATCCTTACTCTAAAATATGCCCTTTGAGGGTTTCTATGCAAAAGCAAGACTCAAAATATAAATTCTGTCTTTAGTGGTAAGCAAACATAGACTTCTTTGCTAAAAAATGTTCAAGGTTTTAGCATTTTTTTTCCTTTTCCTTTTTCATTTTGATTGCTTTTGGTCTCTCCCAAACTCATGCAATCTGAAATAGGACAAGGAATTGACAACATTTAGAAGCATATTTGTATGTTATTTTTTAATATCTCTTTCTTTATTCTTTTTTCTGTTTTCCCCCAGTGGTACCAGAGATTGAACCCAGTGGTGTGCTACCACAGAGCTATATCTACAGCCATTTTAAGATTTTATTTTGAAACAAGGTCTCAGTTGCTGAGGCTGGATTCGGACTAGTGACCCACATACTGAGATTACAGACATGCACCACCATGCCCTGCTTGAATCTTTTTTTCTTTGGAATTTTTCTCACAACTTGAAATTACTCCGGAAATGCTAAGCTGTGTATTTTGTTCATCAGGCCAATAAGACTATGGCTTTTTATCTTAATTCTATCTGTAATGAAAATAACTTACTGAGGAATGTTCTTGGGGAAAAGTCATGTGGACATTTATCTCACTTTGTGGTTTTCACTTTTCAGTTCCCCCTAGATTCTGCCTGTTTTCCAATAACTTCTAAGATTTGTTTTTTATTGTTTTCTTTTGGAAACATTTAAACCAGAGCAAAAAGTGTAATCTGTGGCATAGAGTGAAACAAGCTACTTTGCCTTTACCCTATATATCATTTTAATTGGGTTGTGTTCCATAAATTGATGCATCTTCTCCAGCATGCTCGGTTCTGTTCTCTTTTGTCTATCTCATTTCTGATATAATGTTATATACAAAATATTAAGGTTTAAAATAAATGTACTATTTATTTTCCTTAAGTTTTTACACTTTTCTTGATTTCATTCAAAAATACTTTTCAACTGTACACATTTTTTGAGAAGCTAGTACAGATTTCCCATATACCACCTCTCCCCAACATCCCAGTTTCCCCTAATACTAACAACTTGTCTTACAGTGGCATGTTTGTCATAATTGAATAATATTGATATATCCTTACTTTTAAATCTATAGTTTATATTAGCAGTTTATACGTTCTGTGGTATAGCAATTGATTTTAACAAGTTCATTATATTATGTACCCACAATTAGAATAACATACAGAATATTTTCATTGATCAGGTTATTCAGTGATCAAACTTTGTCACTGGAATTGTTTTCTGGATTTATTTTTGAGCGGACTTATGGTTGGCATATGGGAAAGTTTCAGATTTTTAAAGATTGATTTTGAATCCAGACCCTTTGCTAAATTTGGTGATCAGTTCTCTAAACTTTTTGGTGGAGTTTGTGGTTTTTCTAAGTATAATATCATGTCATCTGCAAAAAGGGATAGTTTTAGTTCTTCTTTTTGTATTTGTACACCTTTGATTTACTTCTCTTGCCTTATTGCTCTGGCTAGAGTCTCAAGTACTATATTGAACAGAAGTGGTGATAATGGACATCCTTGTCTCATTCCTGTTTTTAGTGGGAACTCTTGCAGTTATTCTCAATTTAATATGATGTTCACTGTAGGCCTCTTTTATGTTGCCTTCAGGATACCTGAGGTATGTTCCTTCTATTCAAATTTTCTGTTGTGCTTTTTGCATGAATGCCTCTTAGACTTTATCAAATGTTTTTTTCAGTGTCTACTGAAATAATCATGTAATATTTGTCTTTGATTATGTTCATGTGGTGTGTTCCATGGATTGTTTTTCCTATGTTGCACCATCATTGCATCCCTGGAATAAACCTGACTTGGTTGTGGTGTACAATCTTCTTGATGTGGTTTTGAATGTGCATTGCCAGTATTTTGTTTAGCAGTTTTGCATCTAAGTTCTTTAGCATATAGGTCTATAGTTTGCTTTTCTTGAGTTGTCTTTATTTGGATTTGGTAACAATGTGATGTTGACTTCATAGAATGTATTGGGTAGAGTCCCATTTCTTGCTATTTTGTGTAATAGATTGAAGAGTGTTGTGATTAACTCTTCCATAAATGTTTTATAAAATCCACTTGGAAAATCATCTGACCCTGGGCTTTTGTTTGATGGTAAACTCTTTATTGCTGCTTCTATCTCTTTGATTACTATGGATTGAAGTTTTCTATATCTTTTTGACTCGGATTAGGAAGCTTGTATGTGTATAGAAATGTGTCAATTTATTCTAGATTTTCCATTTTGTTGGAGTATAGTTTTTCAAAGCAGTTTCTGATAATTCTCTGCATTTTCACACTGTCAGTGGTAATATCTTATTTTGGTAATTTGGGTTGATTCTTGTGTGCCCTGGCCAGCGGGGGTTGGGAAATGGGAGACTGAGGCGGCTAATCCTAAGGGAATGAAACAAACAAAGGATGCGAAAGAATGGAGGCAAGACAGGATTCTGATCAAGCCTCAATTTTTTATTAAAGAAGGACTGCTTAAGTAGCTAGAGGTTAGGGGTGGGGTCAGGGGGGTCAGGTAACCTTGTGTGGGCTTGCAGGATTTGTCAAGGTTGACTGTGTCCTTTTTAGGTAAAGGCCAGAGCAGGATGATGGATAGAAACTGTTTTGCACCCTCATTGTGGCTGCCAGGGGGGAGTTTCCTCAAAGTGTGAATTCCAGCTCTGACCACCCTTCTGGCCCCTGACAACTCCTCCCTTTTTGTTTTATAGGGAGTGGGATTTGATTGCCCGGGGGAGACATTATCCTGGTTCCTCCTGTGGGCTATGCCCACTTTGCATGGCTCTCGACATCTTTTTGGGGAGGAGAGGCAGAGCCAAGTTGTTTTTTGTGGTACTGGGGATTGAACTCAGGGGCATATTACCTCTGAGCTATACCCCCAGCCCTAGTTTTTATAGGTGATGTCAACCTCTATGCAAACCAGGCATACTCCCAGAGAAATCTGGAGGAGGTCAATTGGGACCTTTCTCGTGCAATGCTTTGCTCTGCACCCGGTTTGATGCCCATACCTGGCCTCTATAATCCAGGTAAGCATCTCTCCAGTTGAGATGCTGTCCCTGTGGGGAGGGAGAGAGTTTGGAGGCTTTCATGCTCCTGATAGACAGTTTCCCATCTATCCATCATTTCTAGGCACTGGTAATGTACCTGGATGGGTTTGGCCAAGGCAGAGTCTATCTGGGATTTTATGAAGGCTGTTATAAGGGGTCGTTGTCCCTGCCTAGCCAGGCATCAGAAGTCTTTCTTAATTGATCTAAAGGAGACATAAGAAGGTCAGGGTCTGTTGGTTGTAGAACCATTACTCTTTGATATTCTGAAAGAGAAGGCAAGTGCATTTGAGATAATAGTCTACAACAACAGTAAATCGAACAACAGAGAAGTATTCCTATGCAAAGTATACTGGCTAAGGAAATGAAAATCTTTTTCCACCAAGATATTCCAGAAAACTAGGAAGTTAGTAAGTCATTGAGACTTAGGTCAGGATCAAACACATTTGAGAATGTAGGTCTTGTAATATAGAAAACACATTTTTAGAATTATCAGGAATATAAAACAGCATTCTGTTTTAATAATTGCACAGGTTCCCCCCTGTGCTGTCATTAATATGTCAAGGGCCATTTGATTTTGTAAGATGGCCTTTCTCATCATTTGCATTTCATTGTTTACTAGTAAAATGCTTTCAGCTGTGTTATTTAGAGCCTTTTGTGTATACTTACTAAAGGACTCTATACGCCAGATTACATCTTGGGGTCCAGCTGAGGGAAATAGAATAGAGACTACATGATCATACCAGTGGAAGACTGATCGTGTCCACCGATGTTGTAAATTTGGGAGGTTAGCTGGATGGTCTATGGTCTTAGTCCAGTGCCCTTGTACCAAAGGATATCCTAATGTACATCTTCCTATCCAGCCTGGAGGTAACCATGGCCAAAGGTTGGTACCACACAGCCATTGGGTGCTGGCCATCTTGTTTCTGTTTTCCACCTCCAATTGGTAGCAAACCAATCTGTATCTTTTAATACAATCATATAATTACATTAGTCTATAGGAATCCATCCCAGCTTATCAGTGGAATTACTCAAAAAATCAAGTGAATGATTTCTCTGTTCCCAACAGAGAACTGCTGTTTGACTGAGTCTTCCCATAGTGGATGTTACCCAAATATGTTTGTTCCATATTTGAGAGTATTCTCTTAGGTACTCATGATTACTATATTTTATTTTGGATATATTTTGAGTTTAGGATGGATAACTTTTGGTAAAATGTCATGCATTTGTTTTATTTACAGAGAAACTTTTTATGGCCCTTTTTGTTTAAGGTTTTTATTTATAGGCCACTGTGAAACATTAGCTCATATAGCAAGTTTTAAGATGGTAATGAGTTTTTTGGAGTTTTTGTCAATCATTTTTTTTTAAATTAGGGGTACCCACTAGGGCAGCCCCGATGAGATAGATGTGGGTAATAGCCCACAAATCCAACAGGCATCTCTATTAATACCTTTGGCATATTGTTGTGCCCAGTTTAGGAAAGAGGTTTGTTTTTTCCTGGAAGAATAATGTAGACATAATGTAGTTATAATGGAAAAAAGCACAAAAATAAAACTTACCCTGATTCAGTCTTAGTTGTTCTTTTGAATAATAATTTCAAATCTTTAAAGGCTCACAGGAATAGTGTTCACAGGTCTTATCAGCATCCAGAGGTTTATTCCTGACTTTAGAGCCTTGTTTCTGTAAAGTCTTAATAGGAATAGGCTTAATTTTATACATATGAATCCAGGAACTGTGTCCTAAGAAAAACTCGGAAAGTATCCTTTTACTTTGAGAGAAGCTAGTCTAGGGGTGAATCTTTTTTCCAGGTTTTGAGTAAGACACACTCAACTGGTTGTACTTTTGCCACATAGGTCAAATTATCAGGAGTTGGAAGGACCTTATTGTCATAGAAAAGACCTTTTATAAAGCACTTTATAAGAACTCAGTTAAAGAGAGATCTTAGGCAATTTTAATCCTTAATAGAGCAATGGGCAGTAAGCATAACCAGGGCTAAAAAAGGTCGCTTGACATAGTTTTCCGAAGGTGGTTTTGATTTTGTAAGTTAGTTCTTTCCACCTTTTCTGACAATTGAGGGTGCCAGGAGCTATAGAAATAGTAAGTTATGTCCAGATCTTGCAAGACTTCCTGTGTTACCTTTGAGATAAAGGAAGATCCAGTGTCACTTTTAAGTGAGCTGGGAGCCCAAATTTAGGAATAATTTTAGTTTAAGTAGGATATGCTTTTATCCACCCAGAAAATATGTCAGCAAAGGCCAGGAGATATACCCTGGACCAAATGATTAACATTTTAAACTGGAAGCCAGGTAGCCAACCTGTTAGGTTATGTATGACATTGTGAAACATCCTCAAGGCACAAAGCATAAATCACAGCATATTGACTTTTATGATACTCTTAATTAGTAACAATAATTTTCTTATTATAAAGGTTATATACTATTACTATCTGTCTTTTGTTTTTACGTATTTAACAGAGCCATTTGTAAAACAAGCATATCACTTTAGGTTTTAGGTTATTGTGTCTTTCTCCTACTCTATGGGAGACTACATTAACTCCTACGTATCTTTAAAGTTTTTAGTTTACCATAGAGATTCCCATATCAAAAGGGAAAATAAAAACATTCCACAAGAGTAAAAAGAAGCAAGATTCCTAGTTTACAGTATATAGGAGAATTTAAATAGGCTTTTTTAACTTTGAGCAAGACTCTTGAACTGTCCAGTACCTTACAGGAATAGGAATTTGTGATGTTGGTGATCCTGGACCTGTAAAACTTTAAGCAAGACAGGCTTAGCTTTACAGCATTTTATAACTACTCAGAAGTTTTGGGCATCAATGTCACTTTATATTTTTCCTATGAGTCTAAAGGCAGAAGCATCATTATAAATTATAATGTAGACACTCATTTTGGTTATACTTCCCTGCTGGGTGTCAAGGCCAAGGAGTTAGCCCAATATTGGTCAATCATGAATTATAAATTTTGCTGATAAGGTCAGTTAAGACTCCTCAGGGTTACTCCTGTCTGTGAGGCTTTGCCTCTCATCTGTGAGGATGGGTCATGGTCTGCTTTTAATGACCCTCCTTTTTTCAGAGATTGTGCTGGTGGCTCCCAGTTTCTGGAGACTTCATGATCCCCCTGTTTTGGGAGGTCAGATGACTCACTGGAGCTGTAGGAGCCTTAGTGAAGTGACCTTGGAGGACAAGGGCCAAAATATTGGCTATCCTTTTAGCCCTTTTACTTCCTGATTGTTTTATAAGACCCGGTTGTTAAGCACCCAGACAGTCAGTTTCACCAGTCCTGTTAACGATTAGGAGTCAATATCATAGCCTGTTTCTCAGTAAATGGTTATCAAAACATTGTTTAGGTTATTCTGTTAAAGTACATCTGTAATGTTAACAGACAACAATTATAAAGATATAATAGCTTTGATAATATTTGATGATATAAATAAATTTTTATTTAAATTTGACTTTACATATATAACTATCCAAATTTTTTTTAACCAGAGTGGCATGAGTTAGAATGTCCAGTGTTTTATTACCTCTAACTATCTTTTCTTGAAAATGATTATAATATAATTTAGAAACACACAAATATAAAAATCAAAAATTGTTATAAACCTTTTTGTTTATAGGACATCAGCCAGGTAAGGTATTTTTTTAAGTTTTGCATTTTAGAAGATACTTAGGAGACATAAATATATTTAAGTAATAAAGAAACCAGTAATAATTAATAAAATACATAAAAGTTAACAATTTTAACTTAACCTTAATATAACCTTAACTTAACCATTGAAATGAAATTTAGAATTTGTGGCTCAATAAAATAACTATAATTACAAGACTATGTAGGTTAACTGCATTGATAAAAATTAAATAGCTCTAAATTTTTATGTTTAGAGGACAATATTAATAATCAGAAATAGGTTTATTACCTGATAGATGGTTAATAAAACATTTATCTAAAGCAAACAGATGTAAACCATGTCTTAATGATGGATTTCTGAATGGTACTAAAACATAGATGGCAGAAGTTTTAGTGACAAGATATGAACACAATGCATATTGTATAGAAAGATTACTTATATTAGTTAGCTTGTACATATATAAAACCCATATACTTTTACCTTTATAAGCTCTTATGAAAACATATAGATGAACCTAGATACACAACATAGTTAGCTGTTTTATATATATATATATATATATATATATATATATATATATATATATATATATTTATGGTCACAGATTTATAGAGTGTTAAATATAGTAACCCAAAGTTAAAGTTGTTCACTTAGTTAGAGCTACAAAGTAATCATTAACAGGTATAAAATACAGACATTTAAACCCTGATCCTACTAAGATGCAGCTCGCTAGGTAATCAAAGACAATAAACATAAGAGATTTTGCCAAAGCACAAACTTTGAAGCTAGTTCTTAGTAAATGTTAAGAGCAAAAAATCATGTTGTTTTAAATATAAAGAACATAGGAAATTATTTTAATGAAATGAAAAAAAAATTACCTAGGCTTTTTTTTTAAGAGGAGATTGATATCTTGAAAAAAACTAATTTGCCTGTTTAATAGCCAGTTAGTATTTTAAGTCATTATTTTAACAAATAAAATATTTTAAAAACAATGAACATTGCCTAACCTGGGAAAAAATCTGTTAACATTTAATGATTTCTTTAATAAATTTAAACTTATTTGTTAAAGACTTAAGTCACATGAACTAAAAGATATTTGGATCCATTTATTTATTTATTTATTTTCCCTATGAGCTCTCTTTTAAATTAGCTCTATAAGCTAATTTTGGTACCATGTAGACAATACACAGACAATACATTTATGGATACAGACATACACAAAAGGGATGACACATATACCTGCATATATACACTCATACATTTTTATAAAAGACAAACAATAACAAAAATTGTTTTTGTAGATCTTAAAAGGACTTAAGGACATTCCTAGGAAGAGCAAAATCAGGTAGATGTTAGTAAAAAAAAAAGAGATCATTGTTATCTCTTGAACAGGAAGGACTTTATGGTGAGGTCTGTTTGAACACATCTCAGGGAGAATAGGTTTTGCCCCCTGCAGCAACTAACTTTATTTCCAAAATACAAAATAAAAAAAAAACAATTATTTAAGTCAATATATTTAGTAAAGACAAAATTCCACGAATGCAAAAGCTTCTTATCTGACATTAACTGCATAAGACAAACTGACTGGTTTGTTAGAACACATGAGATTACAAAGAGATACGTTGCAATTACACTTTTTTTTTTTTTTTGCAGTACTGAGAATTGAACTCAGGGGCATTCTACCTCCGAACTATACCCCCAGCCCTATTTTTTATTCTTTATTTTGAAACCGAGTCTCACTAAGTTGCGGAGTGCCTCACTAGGTAGCTGAGGCTGGCCGCGAACCTGGATCCTCAGGTCTCAGCCTCCTGAATGCGAATGCTGGGATTACAAGCGTGCGCCACCACGCCCGGCTGCAATTACACTTTTAACAAAAGTTTTTGAGAGTCAAAGATTGGCCCTTAAGTATTTTGGGTCGAAATATGTGATGTTTTGTGGAGGTAGCTCCCTTGACTTTGAGTGAAGTTAATTTTGATTCGAGAGCCTGAAGCTCCTTAAAGAGTTTTAAATGTTCATGTTTTTGCTGAAGGATCTATCTTAAAGAGGAAACCTCATGGGTGAGGGGAACCTTAATCTGCCTTATGGAATCTGAGTGAGGGGAGAGGGGGCGGGGATATGGTGGGTGAAATTCCTAAGGCCTTTGGGGAGGGGTATTGAGCAACTTGCTTATCTAAAGTTATCTGATCCTCAGGAGTCCTGAGTCTGTCCCCAGGGAGGGAGGGGTAAAGTTTTTGCATTTTGGCTCAGGACCTTTGGACTTATTGGATATGTCCTGGGGGAATGGGGCTGACTGCTTATCATTTGAAACTGATCTCCGTGGTCGCGAACTTTTTTTTTTAAACCATATTTCCTGTTTTAATTATGTCTTGAATATTGGGATCTTGGGGGTGAACCCTGAGAATGTCATTTATAAGGTTCCAATAGGAGAAGGTTGTGATGGGAACTTTTTCTGGGCCAAAAGTTTGATAAATATTTTATTTTTGCCATTGTCTCGAATCGATGGTGCCCTCTGTTAGAAACCAGGGGCATGAATCCTACTTTTTTCCATCATCTCAAATCGATGGTGCCCTCTGTTAGAAACCAGGGGCATGAATCCTACCTTTTTCCATTGTCTTGAATCGATGATGCCTTCTGCTAGAAACCAGGGGCATGAATCCTACTTTTTTCCATCGTCTCGAATCGATGGTGCCCTCTGCTGAAAGCCAGGGGCATGCGTCATGAATCTTAAACCCTAATTCTTCGCGTCCTGAGGGACTCTTTGAGCCCACTAGGGAAAATTTCATGGGAACTTAGAGAGGAACCCATGTTGGTGACGTAAGAGGCTCCCAAATCTGTGTCCTCCGCGTAGGCCTCTGGGACGTATAAACCCTGTACCAAGTCAGCTCAGACAGTACCAAGAAACTGGATTACAAGCATTAGTCACAAATATCCATTCGCCCAGGAGGGTCCCTGCTCATGTGTCATAGGTCGGGATGTATAAAGCCCCATACCAGGAAGTGACCACTAAGACTTGAGTGAGTTCAGAGTTTCTGGGACTCGTGACAAGGAGTAACCAGAAACTAACCCTTTTGTCAGAGTGATTCAGAGTTTTCGCATATCCAGATCTTGGTACCTTCCACACTTCCTGGATCCGCATAGCGAAGTGCCTGTTAGCACTGGATGTGATTGAGAGTCTTAAATCTGAAGACCAATGTAGAAGGGGAGACTTTTTATCGTAGAAGCCTTTAGAGTAATTCTTGTTTGAAAAATTAGTCTGCTTACCTTAACCAGGATCAATCTCATGGGTGGGTATTTCCGTGGCGATCCAAAGACAGAGTCTTCCCTCACGGCAGTCTCCTTGGCGACTCAGGAGAATTTCCGGCCAGACCAGCTGTGTGCAGATGTTCCCCGGAAGGCCTAAACCTTGGGCCCCACGTAGGGCGCCATTGTATGCCCCGGCCAGTGGAGTTTGGGAAACGGGAGACCAACGTGGCTAATCCTAAGGGAATGAAACAAACAAGGGATGCGAAAGAATGGAGGCAAGACAGGATTCTGATCAAGCCTCAATTTTTTATTAAAGAAGGACTGCTTAAGTAGCTAGAGGTGAGGGGTGGGGTCAGGGGGGTCAGGTAAGCTTGTGTGGATTGGTCAAGGTTGACCGTGTCCTTTTTAGGTAAAGGCTACAGCAGGATGACGGATAGAACCTGTTTTGCACCATCATTGTGGCTGCTGGGGGGGAGTTCCCTCAAAGTGTGAATTCCAGCTCTGACCAGCCTTCCGGCCCCAGACAGATTCTCTGTTTCTTTTGGTTAGGTTGGCCAATCATTTATCTGTCTTGTTTATTTTTTCAAGAAACCAGCTTTTGGTTTGTTGATTTTCTGTATTTTTCATTCTACATTTCATTAATTTCTGTAGTTTCCTGTCTTCTATTGGCTTTGGGGTTAGGTTGTTCCTGTTTTTAAGGGCTTTGGAATGTGCCATTAGTTATTTATTTGGTGATTATCTATTCTTCCTATGTGGGCATTCAGTGCTATAAATTTTCCTATTAGTATTACCTTCAAGGTGTCCCATAGGTTTTGTCATGTTGTGTCTCTGTTTTCATTGGTTTCTAGGGTTTTTTTAATTTCCCCCCTTAGTTCTTCTATGGCCCATTCCTTGTTCAGCAGTGTGGTGTTCAGTTTCCATGTGTTTCTATGACTACTCCAGGTCTTATAGTTGATTTCTAGTTTCATTCAATTGTGTTCTTAAAAAATCAGGGAATTATGTTACATTTTTTTAATTGGCCAGTGCTAACTTTGTGGCCGAGAATGTGGTCTATTTTGGAGAAAGTTTCATGGGCAGCTGAGAAAAATGTGAACTCAGCTATAGCTTGGCGAAATATTCTGTATGTGTCTAATAGGCTCATTTGGCTTATGGTGTTCTTTAGGTCTGAGGCATCTTTACTGACCATTTTTATAGAGGATTGGACTAGTGATGTGAGAGGAGTGTTGAAATCTCCCAGTATTATTGTAATTGGATCTATGTGTGACTATATATCACAAAGAGTTTGTTTTATGAAAGTGACTGCATTTATGTTTGGGGCATAAATGTTGACTCTTGCTCTTTCCTCTTGCGTAATTGTTCTTTTACCCAGTAAGAAATGACCTGCTTTTCACTTCTGATAAGCTTGGGCTTGAAGTCTTTTTTGTCCAATTTCATAGTTGATACTCCTGTTTGTCTTTGATTTCCATTGGCATGGATTCATCTTTAGATTGTGGGAATCTTTGCTTGTAAGATGTGTTTCTTGCCATCAGAATATAGATAGATTTTGGTTTTTAAGTCATTTTGTCACCTTTGTCTTTTTATTGGGGAGTTGAGGCTATTTATATTCAGTGTGATTTTTGAGAGCTGATTTTTAATTCCTAACATTTTGAGTTTTAACTTCTGTTTAAGGTAGTGTTTACTCTTCTTTGCTTAGTTCTTTGCTTCCTGGAAATTATTGTTTCTCTGGGTCTGACTTTTATTTGTTAGTTCTTTGTAGTTAGCCTCTTTGAGTATTTTTCTCTAGTGCTGGTTTGGAAAACAAATATTCTTTCAGTTTCTCTTTGTCATGGAAGGTTTTTATTTCCCCATCGATTTTGAGAGATAATTTTGCTGAGTAGGAGAATCTCAGCTGCAAATTATTTTCTTGCAGAGTATGGAATATGTTGCTTCAGGCCCTCCTGGCTTTCATGACTTGTTTTTGGAGGTCTGGAGTGATTCTAATTGGTTTACCTCCAAATTTCACTTGGTCTTTTTTTGTTGCCTTTAAGATTCTTTCCTTGTCTTCTACCTTAGTCAAGTTGATTATTACATGGTGTGGTAAACCTTTTCTTTGATCTTGTCTAAAAGGTGTTCTATATGTTTCTTGTACCTGTGTGTCAACTATGTTTGGAAAATTTTCTGATATTAATTCTTTGAAATGATGGGTGATTACTTTAGTTTCAACTTCTAATCCCTCTTCTATGCCTATTTTTCTTAGGTTAGCTCTTTTATAATTTTCCCAGACCTCGTCAATGTCCAGTTCATGCTGTCAATATTTTTTTCCAAATTCTGTACTATGAATTCATTTCTGAATTGGTCATCTTCTAAGAGTGATATTCTGTTTTCCATGTGGTCTAATCTACTGTTTATAATTTTATTGATACCTTCACTTCAATTATTGCATCTTTCATGTCCTTTATTTCTTTTAAGGCTTCTCTTTGATTTCTGTTTCGGATGTCATATTCTCTGTTTGTTTGCTCCTTAATTTTTTCCAGCTTTCTCTGAATTCTTTTTGGAAATCCTGTATCATTTCTACTATTAAATATCTGAATTGTTCTTCTGGTAATCTTTGCCATGCAGTGTTCTTGAGTTCTTTTATTGTGGGATTGTGTTGACTCGTTTCTTTGCTGTTTTTCCTTTCCATGATTTCCATGTTCTTAAGTTTATATATTTGCTGTTTTTTTCTAGCTTTCTCTCAATTTACAGGTTTCTTATTTCTATTTTCTCATAGTGAATAGTATCTTGTACTGAGTTGCTATTACTCTAGGGCTCCTTCTGCCTTCTGCAATGGTGTTTTTGGTGGGTTTTGCATATTAACATCCAACTTCCATTTGTTGCTTCTGTTATGGTGATACATATCAGAGGCATAAGTATTATGGCTTGTACCCTCCGTGTTTTTAAGCCTCCATGTGGGACATGTTGATCTATTTCTCCTGTCAATTGAGGTGAGTTTATCCTTGGTGTATTGCATTCCTTTCTGATGATCCACTTCTATATTCCAGTCTTGGCAGTAGGGACTTAGAGGTGTCCACAGGTATATACAAGGGCAGGTGGTGTTGTGTTTAGTGTTGAAGTTTAGGTAAGGCGGAAGAGGCTGTAATGATGTGTGCAAGAATAGGGTAAAGTAGAAGATATGATCCAGTAGAATGAGAGTTTGAAGGTGTTAAGGTAATATATGGTAGAGACTAGAGATAGTGAATATGTAGGAGGATTCTAATAGTGTAAAGTATTTAGCTGTAGTGATATGAAATGGTCTCAATTTAAGACAGAGAGAAAAATGGAAAAGAGAAAAAAAGTGTTGAAGAGAAGAATATAGATAGGAGAGGGGAAACTTGTAAATGTTATGAGGAAGAGAGCAGACCGTTGAGCAAAAAATAACAATACAACCAACCATCCAAGCATACAAACAAAAATAAATAAAACAAAGGAATACAAAACAAAAACAGAATAAGAAAAAATAAACCACCCTCTAAGTATATGAGTATGTATCTGACTTGGCCTCTGCAGTCCTCTTGGATCTGTGTGGATATATTCAGCTTTTAAAGGTCTACTCACTATTGTAGGTTTTCCATCATGTTTCAGGCATTCTTATTTGCTAAGTTTCCTATAGTGATGATGTCCTTCTGTGGATCATCTTGTGGGTCACCTGCAGTGGTTAGGACCCTGTCCTGATCTATTTGTCTATCAGTGCAGGCACCGAGGACCACTGGTGCCTCTCCTGCTGCAAGCTTGTGTCTCTAAGCTCACCACAGGGCCTATTCCTATGTCACTCTCTATATAGGCAGCAGAAATCACTGGCTCTGGACCCAGTGTAAGCTCATGGCTCCATGCTTTCCACAGGCCCTGTGTATGCATGTTTCTCTCTCCCTCTCTCTGCCTTTGCAGGTGGCAGGTGTGCAGTTTAAATGCAAGGCATTTTTCATGGGGCCTCTAAAATCTCTATGCCCTGTGTGCTTTGGGTCCTTCCCTCGCTTCTGGTCTTATCTAACCACTATAACGGTTGGCCACCAAGTCAATTATTTGACACATAAGACCTTGCAGCCACACAGTTAAGTTACAATAGAGTGCTGCTCTGGCTCTGGAGGGAGAGGTGAGCTGAGGTGTCCCTGCTACAGGCTCAAGCTGGACATCCTGAGCGTTCCAGTCACCATGGATCATATGGGGACATGCTGCCTGATTAGGGTGGGGGGTTCTGTAGTGGTTTATTCTACATCTGGTCGCTGGGTTTGCAGGAGGTCATTAGATGCCCCAGTGTTAGTAGACCCCGCACCCTGCAGGTGAACATGAGCTCCTTTGCTCTCCTTCGTCTGCTTTCTGGGTTTTGTTCAGCTGCATTTCAATTTTCATTACTTTGTTCACTTTTTTGCTGCTTTTTTTCTTCCATCAAGAATCTGCTTTTACTGCAGTATTTCTTTCTTTCTTTTTTTTTTTTCAGTACTGAGGATTGAACTCAGGGGAATTCTACCTCCAAGCTATACCCCCAGTCCTCCTATTTTTTATTATTTATTTTGAAACAGGGTCTCACTAAGTTTCAGAATGCCTAAGTAGCTGAGGCTAGCCATGAACCTGGATCTTCTGATCTCAGCCTCCCAAGTACTGGTATTACGATCGTGCACCACCACACCCAGCTTTTGTGTATGTGTGTGTGTGTGTGTGTGTGTGTGTGTGTGTGTGTGTGGCAGTTTTAATTTGAGTTTTACAGAGCCTGAGATGAGGTGTTTCTCTCAGTCACTATCTTGCCACCCTCTTGAAGAATCTTTTTCAGATGGTTACTTACAATCTGTGTTTTCATGCTTCTAAGGTAGATTTCATAGAACATCTTTTTACATTTTAGTGAAGTCCAAATTATCAACTTTTTATGCATTCTGCTTTTGTTGTTTTACCTAAGCAGTCAGTTTTTTTAAACGTGATACTGGGGATTGAACCCAGGAGCATTAAACCTCTGAACCTCACCCCCAAGTCTTTTTACTTTTTATTTGGAAACAGGGTCTTGCTGGGTTACCACACACTTGCCTTGAACCTGTTATCCTCCTGTCTCAGTCCTCTGAGTTCTGGGATTATAGGTTTGCACCAGTGTGCCCGGGATTAAGAAGTCATTTTTAAGTCCAGTATCACCTAGATATGTCCTATATCATCTTCCAGGAATTCTGTAGTTAAGCTATTTTGTTCTTATATCTTATATTTTTTGTGTTACTTTTTGTGAAAAGTGTAAAGTTTGAGCCCAAATTCAATTTTTTGCATGTTAATGTCCACTTTTTGAGCATTTTTAGAACAAAGTCCACTTTTCTCTTTCCAGAACCACATGCCCATACTGTGAAAACAAATTGCTTCTTCCGGAGAGCAACAATGCTGAGAGGAGATATTAGAGGTGGAACCAAAACAAAGCAAGATAAAATATTACAAAGCTCTCCTAATGTGTTTCAGACTTCTTTTCTTGGTTAACCATTCACATGGTTGCTGAGAAACTTTGACTATTTTTCATAGTTATAACAGAGTTGATTCTGACAATTTAGCCAGATTTGTTTGGTGTTTCTTTAGATTTAGGGGTCCCTGGAATTTCCTAAGCATATTCTCACTCTCTTGACCCTAACAACTATTTTATAAATAATGATTTATTTATTTTTCTGGGTGCTTTTGTGAGTGGAATTGTTTTCTGGATTTCTTTTGCAGTGGATTTATGGTTGGTATACAGTAAAGTTTCTGCTTTTTTTCATATTGATTTTGTATCCTGACACTTTGCTGCATTTGTTGAACAGTTCTTTAAGCCTTTTGGTTGAGTTTGTTTTGTCTCCTAAGTATTACTTTTAAGTCATCATGTCAGCTGCAAATAGGGATAGTTTTAGTTCTTTGTTTCCTATTTGTACTCCTTTGATTTCCTTCTCTTGCCTTATTTCTCCGCTAGAGTCAAAAGTTCTGTATTGAAAGGGAGTGGTGATACTGGTCATCCTTGATTTGTCCCAGTTTTTAGGAAAACTCTCACAGTTTTTTTTTTTTCTCATTTAATATGATGTTGGTTGTGGGCCTATTGTATATTGTCTTTGTGATGTTGAGGTATGTTCTTTCTATTGTGATTCTTGACAGTGCTTTTAGCATGAATCGGTGTTGGATTTTATGGGATGCTTTTTCAGGATCGAGATGATCATGTGATTTTTGTCTTTAGATCTGTTTATGTGGTGAATTACATCGATTGTTTTTCATATTTTGAACCAGCCTTGTATCCCTGGGATGAACTCTACTTGGTCATGGTGTCTAATTTTCTTGATGTTTTTCAATGATCTTTGTTATTTTAGCAGTTTTGGGCCTAAGTTCATCAATAAAATAGGCCTGTAGTTTTATTTTCCTGAGCTAACTGTATTTGATTTTGGTATTAATGTGATGTTGGCTTCATAGAATTTTTTTGTGCAAGTCCTGTTTCTTTCTATTTCATGGACTAGATTGAGGAGTATTGGGATTAGCTCTTCTATAAAGATTTTATAAAATTCACGTGGGAAACCATCTGGTCCTGGGCTTTTGTTTCTTTGTAGACTCTTTATTGTAATCTCTTTGATTGCTATTGGTCAGTTTAAATTTTCAGTATGTTTCTGATTCAATTTAGGAAGGTTGTAGGTGTCTAGAGATTTGTTAGATTACTCTAGATTTTCCATTTGCTGTATAGTTTTTCAAAATAGTTTATGATAATCCTCTGGATTTCCATGCTGTAGGTGATAATATCACATATTTCATCTATTTTTTAGTAATTTAAGTTGATTCTTTCTTTTGATTAGGTTGGCTAGTGGCTTATCTATCTTGTTTATTTTTTTGAGAAATCAGATTTTGGTATTGTTGAATATTTGTATTTTTTATTCTCTACTTCATTGATTTCTGCTCTGATTTTAATAATTTCTTATCTTCTACTGGCTTTGGGGTTAGAATATTCCTGTATTTCAAGGACTTTGAGGTGTGTCACTAAGTTATTATTTGGTGATTTTTCTGCTCTTATGTGAGCACTTGGTGCCATGAATTTCCCTGTTCATAATGCTTTCAAGGTGTCCCAGAGGTTTTGATATGTTGCTCTATTTTCATTTCTCAGATCTTGCTCTTACAGGTGATTATGCTCTTTTCCTAAAGAAGTATGTGTCTATAAACTGACCACTTCAGTCATATGGAGTGGGGACCTTGATATATCTTCTACCCAGGGAACATTATAAAGAAAAACCTGCTGAAGCCTATCATATATCATATAAAAATATAAGAAACAAAAGATGTATGATTACAATGCACCAATTATTATAAAAAATAAAAATAAATAAATACAAATATAAGAAACAACTTTTTTTGCAGTACTGGGTACTGAACCCAGGGGCAGTCTACCTCCAAGCTATACCCTCAGCCCTATTTTTTATTCTTTATTTTGAAACCGAGTCTAAGTTGAGGGGTGCTCTCTAAATAGGTGAGGCTGGCAGAAAACCTGCAATCCTCCTGTCTCAGCCTCCCCAGTACTGGGATTACAAGCTTGTGCCACCATGCCCAGCTGAAACAACTTATTTTAAATCATATAGATATATTATTGAAACAGAAGAAAAGTAGAGGAAAGTCTGTAAAAGTAAGCATTAATTATATTAATATCACTGCTAAAATAGAAGAAAGAGAAGAGGAAATGTAGGGGAAGGAAGAAAGGAGAATAATGAGAAGGGAAAGGTAAAAAGAAAACAAAGGCAACACAAATTAGAAGAAAACAGTTATAGAGAAACACAATAAATAAATTAAAGGATTATATACACTTAGATAGAAACATGAACAAATTAAGTAAACACACACAAAAAACAAAAATCTAACATTTCTCCTTGCTGAGGTAATTAACATGTAGGCACTTCTTTCTAGGGCTTCTAATTTTAGAATCTATCAGCTATCAGGGTTTGTAGGAAGCAAATACAGTTCAGCTTGTTTTTCTCAGCTCCAGCCCAATCAGGCCAACCCTGTTAGTGTATTGTGTAGGCTGAACTCATCCCCCTTTTTGCGTCAGTTAATATTGAGGGAAAGTTGTCAGCTGCAGAGGTAAAATCACCCCCTATACCTATGTTTTTCTGTACCTTATAGTGGGGGATTGGCTATAGTAGGAGCCTCACTCCAAACTCTTACCCATGGAGCTTTTGGACAAATTCTGACTGGTTATAAATTATTTTACTTCCATCATCTGAAAATGTCTTTATTTTCTATTCATTCATTTATTTGGGGGATGGGTACTGGGGATGGCACCCAGGGACATTCTACCTCCAAGTTATATCCTCAGCCTTTTTTATGTTTTATTTTGAAGCAGAGTGATGATAAGTTGCTGAGGCTGTCCTTGAACCTGCAATCATCCAGTCTCAGTCTCACAAATACTGGGAAAAAAAGCACATGTCACCACATCTAGATTAATTCATTCTCTTTTTTTCGCTTGATAAAGTCCGTGGTGAATATTTTTTTTCTTATAGCATTTGAAATATTTTTTGTCACTTCCTTGTGACTTTCATGATTTTTATGAGAAATGCATGTTCATTTGAAGTGATGTTATCCTACAATTGATGTTTTCTGGATATTTTCAAGATTTTTTCCTTTGATTTTAGTTTCTAAATTTTTAATGTATTATGTTTTAGTATGAATTCCTCTAGGCATATAGTATTTGTGGTTATTTGGGTATAAGAATCTTTTATCTTTTAATAAACTTAGGAAGTTGTAAACTTTTATTTATTTTAATACACCTTTAATCTCACTCTTTCTCTTCTTCTTCTAATTCACTAAAGATATAGCTCTTTACTTCTATTTTGCCCTACAAGTCACTGAAACTCTATTTCTTGCAAATTTTATCCTATTTAGATTTGATAAGATTCTATTGATCTGTTCTCACATTCATTGATTTTATCATCCATCAAGTACTCTCTATTATTGAGCCTGTTCAGTGCAATTTTGATTTGGGCAATTTTTAAATGTAATAACATATCTTGCAAAATAAACATAATATATATAAATTTTAATTTAATGTTTTATGTATTCTCCAATTATTACACTTTGCATTAATTTTTATTTTCTCATTGTATTGATTAGTGTCATGAATAAAATTTAAAATAATAGAAGTTATAATATCTTTATGGTTGACTTTATTTAAAATCCTTCCAAAATTTTACCATTCAATATGATGATTGGCTGTAATATTCTTGTAATTACCTGTAATTAAATTAAGACAGTTTTTTCTTTATCTTTTGTTTGATAACCATTTTATAATGACAGTACTCTGAATTTTATCACTTTTTATATTTAGTTAGATTGTGTTTTTTTTTACTTATTTTTATGGTAGTGAGAATTGAACGTAGGGGCATTCTGTCTCTGAGCTATGCCCTCACCCCTTTTATTTTTCATATCTCACTACAAACCTGTGATCCTCCTGTGTCAGTCTCCCAATTACTGGGATTACTATTTCTAGATTTTCCCTTTTCTATTAGTAAGGTGAATTTATACACAGATTATCAAAACAATAGGGCAGGGGTGCTGAGAGATGTGAGTCACAAGTTTAAGATGAGTAAAACCCTGTTTTAAAATAAAAAATAAATGGGCTGGAAATGTACCTCTATGGGTGGGGTCCTATGTTTAATATTCAGTAATGGAACCAAAAACTGTTAAATGAAATTAGTAGTCACAGAAAATAAAGGTTCATATGGTTGCTCTTATATGTGGAAGCTAGGGAGTAATCTGGATACCAAAGGGACTTTAGATAATGGAGGAGAAACTTCAGTGGAACCAGGAAGGTGATCCAGGGGTAGGTGAGAGGGGAAGAGGGAGAATTACTCTACATATGTGAGAATACCAATGCCAATTTCAATATCCTGTATGGGAGAGGGGAGTCTGGTGAGGAAGGAAGGGGAAAATCCACCAAGTGCTGTGTGAATGTGTGTCACTATCACTCTGAACTACATTATGATATGAGATTACAATTCACCAATAAATGTGAACTTAAAAACTCTATGGCAACATGATATAAAATTTGTTTCCATTTAACATTATTTTAATACCTTAATAGCTTGATTTTTCTGGTATTTAATGTAGGATTTTATATCTATGCTTATACATAAATTTGGTTATTTTATTTAATGCACTTTTTGTCTGGTTTTGGTATTAGAGTTATGATAATAATCTAAAAGTTTCTTAAAACCAGGTGTGGTGTTGTGTGCCTATAATCTCACTGATATTTAGGAGGCTGAGATAGTAAGATTATGGGTTTGCATCCAGGCTTTGCAATTTAGGACCTCTGCAACTTAGTGAGAGCCTGTTTCAAAATGAATAAAATAGGTCTGGGAGTATAGGTCAGAGGTAGATTGCCCCTGGGTTCAATCCCCAGTACCAAAAATAAAACTACATCGTGAAGTGAGACTATAATGCACCAATACAAGTGTAAAAAATAAGAGGTGTTTAATAACTTTTTAAAAAAATTTCTGGAACAATATGCTTAAGGATGAAAGCTATTTGCTGCTTGTGATTTTGTTTGAATACTTCAGAGAAGCAAATAAAATGTTGGTGAGAAATATACTTTCAAAGAAATTCAGAATCAGTTTTTTTCATAGCTATTGGTCTAGTCATGTTTTCAGCTCTTTATATGTAAATTTTGTATACATTTTTATTCCTAAATAATTGTTGACTTTATGTGAGTAAATATATTGGTCTACATTTGTAAATAATTGTTTCTTAATGTAGTAATCTTCTGGTATTGCTATCTTTAATATTCCCTGTTATTATACTCCATCACTCCACTCAGGTTTCTCCTCCTTTATTTGGAGTACCCCTTGTATCCCTATTTCTCCCTACCTTCCACATAAGAGAGAAAGCATGTAAGCATTCACTTTCTCCTACTAGGTTGTGTTTTATTATTTATTTCTAAATAGATTTATAAAATTTTGTTTGACTTTTCTTTAACAAATCATATTATAGAAGTGTCTGTTCTTGCCCGGCATGGCGGCACATGCTTGTAATCCCAGTACTTGGGAGGCTGAGACTGGAGGATTGCAGGTTTGCGGCCAGCCTCAGCAACTTGTGAGGCCCTCTGCAACTTACTGAGACCCTGTTTCAAAATAAAGAATAAAAAATAGGACTGGAAGTGTAGCACAGAGGTAGAGGCCCCTGGTTCAATCCCCAGTACCGCAAACAAAAAGTGTCTTTTTTAATTTCTAATTTGTGTGGAAATTAGGAACCACTTTTTAATAAATTATTTATAATTTTGTCAAATTGTAATATGTGGAAATGGTATAACATGATTATTTTTAATTTGTCAAGACATCCTGTGTTAATTTTTGACAAATTTCAAATATGTTTTACTCTACATTCAAATAAAGAGTATGCTTTCTTCCCAATGTGCACATTACAGTTAATGAGATCCCATATAAACTTGTTTGGTTTAGTGGTTTCTAAAAATGGTCTGTTCAATTTGCCATAGTATAACATTTTCTCAAATCTTTCTCAAAGTTCAGTCGATATTCATTTTATTTAAGAAGAATATGTTGAATATGTGAATACATAATAGTGACTTTCATGTGCCTTATTTGACTTCATATGATATATTTGTCTCTCAATGCTTTCTATAATGAAAACAATCTTATCTACATCTGCTTGTATTTTAACATTGATCTGTTTTAAAACTTTTATTATTTAATTTCTAACTTTCTATTTCATCTTAATTAGATGCAGCTTGTAATTTTAAAAATTTGAGGATAGCTGAATTGTAGTAGATGGGATTAACCAATTAAAGGTTATGTGAATACTTATTTAATTGATTTTATTTCTGCAATGTTATTATTTGTTTTCTGTTTAATCATTTTACCCAATTCATTTTTTGCATGATCAAGTGTATTTGTTTTTTTTTAATTATAATTTTTATTGTAGTAATTTGTGCAATATAGCATACATCTTTGTTAAGTACTAGTTGTTAACAACATATTTGCACACAATTCTCATTTGACCTCTTCCCCAATTCCCACCACATTCCTTCCCCCTCCCTCCCCCTCAGGTTCACTTCAGTGAGTGACCTTGATATGATTGTGTAAGTACATCATGTGCTTTAGGGTGTCCCTCTGCCCCATGCATCCACTACAATTAAATCAACTTCTTTGCTTATCAAGGATTTCTCCTTTGCATCTGGAGACCCTCCTATGCCCCATCTTCTTCCTAGCATTCACATATTAGGGAGAACATATGCTTCTTAACTCTTTGTGACTGACTAATCTCACTTAACATAATGTTTTCCAGTTGCATCCATTTCCCTGCAAATAACTTGATTTTATTCTTCTTTACGGCTGAGTAAAATTCCATTGTGTACATATCCCATAGTTTTGTAATCCATTCATCTGTCTATGGACATCTTGGCTGCTTCCACAGTTTGGCTATTGTGAATTGAGCCGCTATGAACATAGATACACATGCATTGGTCTGATAATTTGGTTTCCATTCTGTTGGGTATATACCCAGTAGTGGTATTGCTGGGTCATATGGTAGGTTCACTCCCATTCATCTGAGGATCCTCCATACTGTTTTCCACAGTGGTTGCACAAGTTTGCAATCCCACCAACAATGTATTAGGGTTCCACTTCTCCACACCCTCGCCAGCAGGTGTTGTTGTTCATATTTTTTATGATTGCCATTCTGATTGGAGTTAGGTGAAATCTCAGGGTAGTTTTGATCTGCATCTCCCTGATTGCCAATGATGTGGAACATTTCCTCATACATTTATTGGCCATTTGTATTTCTTCTTTTGTGGTGTCTCTTTAGATCCTTTGCCCATTTTTTGATTGGGTTATTTGCTCTCTTAGTTGCAATTTTCTTGAGTTCTTTGTATATCCTAGATATTAAACCTCTATCTGAAGTGTAACTGGCAAAATTTTTCTACCACTCTGTAGGTTCTCTGTTGAGGTTCTTGATAGTTTCCTTTGCTTTGCAGAAGCTCTTCAGTTTATTGTAATCCCATGCATTGATCTTCCTTTGAGCTGCTTGTGCTTTTGTGGTCTTGTTGAGAAAGTTTTTACCTGTGCCTATGTGTTCAAGTGTTGGTCCTATGCCCTCTTCAAGTAGCTGCAGTGTCTCTGGTCTGACTTCCAGGTCCTTGATCCACCTTGAGTTGACTCTTGTGCAGGGTGAGAAAGTGGGGTTTATTTCCATTTTCCTGCATATGGTTAACCAGTTTTGCCAACACCATTTGTTA
>PVLC010010246.1:34199-51273 GCA_004027655.1 Graphiurus murinus | reverse complement strand
TTTGCGGTACTGGGGATTGAACTCAGGGGCATTCTACCTTCGAGCTACACCCCCAGCCCTATTTTTTATTCTTTATTTTGAAACCGAGTCTCACTAAGTTGCGGAGTGCCTCACTAGGTAGCTGAGGCTGGCCGCGAATCCGGATCCTCCGGTCTCAGCCTCCCGAATGCTGGGATTACAAGCGTGCGCCACCACGCCCGGCTCTGGGATAACTTTTGAGTAATGTACTTCAAAAGTATTTATTAAGCCGGGCGTGGTGGCGCACGCTTGTAATCCCAGCATTTGGGAGGCTGAGACCGGAGGATCCGGGTTCGAGGCCAGCCTCAGCTACCTAGTGAGGCACTTCACAATTTAGCGAGACTTGGTTTCAAAATAAAGAATTTAAAAAAAAAAAAAAATAGGGCTGGGGGTGTAGCTCGAAGGTAGAATGCCCCTGAGTTCAATCCCCAGTATTGCAAAAAAAAAAAAAAAAGTATTTATTACCTGTGAAGAAATTAAGCCTAATAGTAAGCTACTATATTATGATTCCATCCATACTTTAAAACATTTTTTTTTTCCTAGTGCTGGGGATTGAACCCAGGAACATTCTACCTCTGAGCTACATCCCCAGCTCTTTTACTTACCTTTTATTTTTATTTATTTTTTATTTTTTATTTTTTTTGCGGTACCAGGGATTGAACTCAGAGTCATTCTACCTCCGAGCTACACCCCCAGCCCTATTTTTTATTCTTTATTTTGAAACCGGGTCTTGCTAAGTTGCGGAGTGCCTCACTAGGTAGCTGAGGCTGGCCTCGAACCCGTATCCTCCGGTCTAAGCCTCCCGAATGCTGGGATTACAAGCGTGCGCCACCACGCCCGGCTCTTACCTTTTATTTTTAAACAGGTCTTGCTAACCTAGTGCAGCGCTGGCCTCAAATTTACCATATTCCTGACTCAGCCTCCCAAGTACTGGTATTGCAGGCATGTACCACTACATCCAACTGGATATACTTTTTTTTTTTTTTTTTGCAGTACTGGGGATTGAACTCAGGGACTCAGGGGCATTCTACCTCCAAGCTATACCCCAACCCTATTTTTTATTCTTTATTTTGAAACAGGGTTTCCCTAAGTTGCGGAGAATAAAAAAAATAGGGCTGGAGATGTAGCTTGGAGGTAGAATGCTCCTGGGTTCAATCCCCAGTACTTAAAAAAAAAAAAAAAAAAAGAAATAGAAGAAGTAGAGTATCTTCAGGAAGGAAGCAAAGCACTGTTATGGCTGCAACATGCCTTGGCTGGCAGATATGAGATCACTGCTAACAGTGACACTTAAGAAATCCATGTGGCCAGGTGTGGTGGCACATGCTTGTAATCCAGGTACTTGGGAGACTGAGACAGGAGGATAGCAGGTTTGTGGCCAGCCTTAGCAACTTGTGAGGCCCTCTGCAACTTAATAAACCCTGTTTCAAAATAAAGAATAAAATAGGGCTGGGGGTGTAGCTCAATCCCCAGTACTGCAAAAAGGGGGGGGGGAGAGGAGGAGGAAATTCATGTGGGAAGTTGGGCACGGTGGAGCACACTTGTAATCCTAGTACTTGGGAGGCTGAGAC
This sequence comes from Graphiurus murinus, assembly GCA_004027655.1. Classification (NCBI taxonomy): domain Eukaryota; kingdom Metazoa; phylum Chordata; class Mammalia; order Rodentia; family Gliridae; genus Graphiurus; species Graphiurus murinus. The sequence continues at coordinate 49,687 of PVLC010010246.1, read as the reverse complement.
AGGAGGAATACAGGTTCACGGCCAGCCTCAGCAACTTAGTGAGACCCTGTTTCCATATAAAAAAATAAATATGAGCTAGGCATGGTGATGAACACTTGTAATCCCAATACTTGGGAGCCTGAGACAGGAGGAACACAGGTTGCAGCCAACCTCAGCTACTTAGTGAGGCTCTCTGCAATTTAGTGATACCCTGTTTCAACATAAAGAATAAAAAATTGGGCTGGGGGTGTAGCTCAGAATGCCCCTGGGTTCAATCCCCAGTATTGCAAAAAAAAAAAAACAAACATATATATATATATGGCTGGCTGGTGGTATAGCTCAGGAGTACAGTGCCCCTAAGTTCAATCCCCAGTACCACAAAAAGAAAGAAAAATCCACATGGGAGTGGGAGGGCAACTTTTTTCTTTTTTCAGGGTTTATCCTTTTGAATTTTGTATAATATGCATACAGCACCTATTCAAAAAACTAAAAAAGAATTGTTCATGGTTTTAGTAGAAGTATTTAAAAACTATATCAGATTATGAGTTCTTGGAGACTAGGAAGTGTGCCAGATTCCTCTTCACATTTCTGAACCTAGCACAATACTTTACACATAGTAAACCCTCAACTAGTGTGTATGGATATAAATTGGAAAATAAGAGTTGGAAATTTAATAGGGACATGACTAAATAACTCTGGATAACTCATGCCTCCTTTATACGCTCCTTAATTCTCTTCCCCTTTTTCAGAGTGAGTCTGAGACCAGCTTCTTGGCTCTGAAGTAAGATCAGTTTTTATTGGCATTCCTTAAAATAACTTAAAAATAAGTTTTCTAGTCAGTTGTTCAAAATGGGGAGGATATATTTATTTATATGTTATAGCATGAGATTTCAAATGTGACTTCCAAACTGCTTTTTATCTCTTTTTGCAGATCTTTGTAGAATTTGATGGTTGTAACTGGAAGCAACACTCCTGGGTTAAAGTTCATGCTGAAGAAGTTATTGCGCTTCTGCTGGAAGGCTCACTTGTATGGGCACCCCGGAAGGATCCAGTCCTTCTCCAGGGCACTCGAGTCTCAATTGCACAATGGCCAGCCCTGGTAAGTGACTTTTATCTTGTTTAATCAATTAATGTGTGAGTGTGTGTGTGGTATTGGGGATCAAACCCAGGGCCTCATTCATGCCAGGAAAGTACCTTACCACTGGGCCAAACCCCGAACCCCCAAATGGCGTGTGTGTGTGTGTGTGTGTGTGTGTGTGTGTGTGTGTGTGTGTGTTTTACTGGGTATGAACTCAGGGACTCCCAAAGCTTCATGCATGCTTAGGCTAATGCTCTTCCACTCAGGTACACCTGCAGCCCCTGCATGCCTTTTATTGGGTAGGAACAAACTTGAGCTTTCCTCCTGTATTATCACTATAGTATTTATCCAGTAGTGAAACTCTTTAGAATTTACAAAAACAAATTCTAAAGTTGTCTGTAACAACTTTTTGTTGTTGTTTTTTTTGTACTAGAGATCAAGCCCAGGGGCATTCTATCCCTGAACTACACCACACACCTTTTAATTTTTTATTTTGAAACAGGATCTCACTAAGTTACTGAGGCTCTCCTTGAACATGTGATCCTCCTGTCTCAGCTCTCAGGTACTGGGATTCTGGTTGTGTACCACCACTCCCGGCTAAAAATACTTTTATTTGAAGTTACCAAAGAAAAAATTAAAAGGGATCTTTTTCTCCTGTGTCCTCCAAAACTTTTTTTTTTTTTGCAGTACTAGGGATGGAACCCAGGGGCATTCTACCTCCAAGCTACATCCCCAACCCTATTTTTTTTTTTTTTTTTTTTTTGGCAATTTAGCGAGATCTTGCTTCAAAGTAAAAAATTAAAAGATCTAAGGGTGTACCTCTGTGGTAGAATGTCCCTGGGTTCAACTCCCAATACTCTCCCCAAATTTAATTAATTCTAAGAGTATCTATTTGTTTCTATCCTATTAGCAAAGTATAGGTATAAATGGTAACTTTAAAAATCTCAATTCTTAGCCAGGTGTGGTGGCCCTTAGTTTTAATCCCAGTACTTGGGAGCCTGAGACAGGAGGATTGCAAGTTCAAAGGCAGCCTGGGCAATTTAGTGAGTCTCTCAGCAATGTAGTGAGATCTTGTTTCCAAATAAGAAATAAAATTAGAGCCGGGCGTGGTGGCCCATGCTTGTAATCCCAAGTACTTCAGAGGCTGAGACAGGAGGATCCAGGTTTGCGGCCAGCCTCAGCTACTTAGTGAGGCTCTCTGCAACTTAGTTGAGACCCTGTTTCAAAAATAAACACTAAAAAATAATAGGGCTGGGGATGTAGCTCAGAGGTAGAATGCCCCTGGGTTCAATTCCCAGTACCGCAAAAAAAAAAGGGGGGGGGGGTGCTAGGACTGTATCTTGGAGGTAAAATGCCTCTGGGCTTAATCCCTAGATTAAAAAAAAATCTCAATTCTTCTGTGGCAACCAAATAAGTAATTTTTTTTTCTTTTTTTGTGGTACTAGGGATTGAACTCAGGTGCACTTTGCCTCTGAGCTATACTCCAGCCCTTTATTATTTTTTTTTATTTTGGAATAGGATCTTGCCGAGTTGCTGAGGCTGTCCTTGAACCTACAATCCTCCTATCAGCCTCCCAAGAACTGGGGTTAAAACTAAGGGCCACCACACCTGGCTAAGAATTGAGATTTTAAAGTTACCATTTATACCTATACTTTGCTAATAAAGTTACCATTTATACCTATACCCAGCTAAATAAGTAATGTTTTAAACAAATATATTTTTTCCTTTTGCTTGTACATATTGTCACTCACTAAACTGTGTTTTTTCTTTGTTGGGGTGCTGCAGATCAAACCCAGGGCCTAGCACAAGCTAGACAAGGGTTCTACCACCCAGCTATATCACTAGCCTTTTCATGTGTTTTGTGTTTGTTTTTGCGTTACTGGGGATTGAACCCAGAGGTATTCTACCTCCAAGCTACATCCCCAGCCCCATTTTTTTATTCTTCATTTTGAAACAGGGTCTCACTAAGATGCAGAGGGACTCACTAGCTGAGGCTGGCCGCAAACCTGCAATCCTCCTGTCTCAGCCTCCCAAGACTGGTATTACAAGTATGTGCTACCACACCCAGCTGTTTCATGTGTATTGAAGTCTACTTGCCCAATAAACTTTTTGGAGAAGCTCTTTAATAAATGGATATGGGGTCTTGGCATGACTTTTATAGACCATTTATGAAATGAGAATATATGTATACATATCTACATCAGTGATTATTTTAGAAATCTCACGAAGATTTCAGGAGTTCTAGAGTAATGATGTAACTCTTCATTCTGTGAATTAACTGTAACTTAGTACTTTTGAAGCCTGGCAAAATTTGTCAGATTCCCTAGGGAAAATGAGGAATTTCTCATTTCTACTTCTCCTTTTTAGCCCTAAATAAAAGTATTAGCTAGGCATAGTGGAACATGCCTGTAAACCCAGTACTTAGGAGGCTGAGACAGAAGGATCCAGTTTGGCAGCCAGCCTCAGTAACTCTGTTTCAAAACAAAAAATGGAGCTGGGCTGCTGGGGATGGTGGTACACACTTGTAATCACAGTACTTTGGAGGCTGAGACAAGAGGATCACAGGTTTCAGGACAGCCTCAACAAGTAGTGAGACTTTTGTCAACTTAGCGAGACCCTGTTTCCAAATAAGAAATAAAATTGGTCTGGGGGTATAGCTCAACAGTAGAATGCCTCTGGGTTTAATCCCCAGTACCACACACACACACAAAAAATGCCCCTGGGTTTAATCCCCAGTACCACACACACAAATAATAATAAAATAAAAGCCAGGCATGGTGGCACATGCTTATAATCCCAGTACTTGGGAGGCTCAGACAGGAAGATCGTAGGTTCGTGGCCAGCCTCAGGAACTTAGTGAGACCATCTGCAACTTAGTGAGACCCTTTTTAAAAATTAAAGAATAAAATAGGACTAGGAGTGTAGCTCGGAGGTAGAATGTCTCTGGGTTCCATCCCCAGTACCACGCACAAAAATAATAATAGTAACAACAATAATAATAATAAAATAAAAATATTGAGCAGATTTTCTAGTTTGCTTCCTATGATTATTTTGAGGTACAGGTGCTTGTTTGGGGATGCTTCCAAGGACTTATGCTTCAGCTTATCTGTATTTACTGGGATGAAAGATATAACAAGCTGGGCGTGGTGGTGCAGGCCTGTAATTCTAGTACAGGAAGCTGAGACAGGAGGATCACAGGTCTGAGGACAGTTTCAGCAAGTATTGAGACTCTCATCAACCTAGCAAGACCCTATTTCCAAATAAAAATAAAATAGGGCTGGGGGTATAGGTTGGAGGTAGGCTGCCTCTGGGTTCAATCCCCAGTGCCACAAAAAGGAAAAAATATATATATATAACAACAAAAAAAGATATAACAATAACGATACTTTCTCTGAAGTTAGAGATTTGATTGAATTGTTATTTATTTTCATTTCTAAGTTCTAATCAATTTTTTTGTCATTGTGCTTCACAGACTTTCACTCCCCTAGTAGATAAGCTGGGTTTGGGTTCTGTGGTGCCAGTCGAATACCTTCTGGATCGAGAACTTCGTTTCCTATCCGATGCTAATGGGTTGCATCTGTTCCAGGTACTTGACACTTGCCCCAGTCTTTACTTTATTTTTTTCTCTCTTTGCTAATTTCTTGATACAAATACCAGTGTTTCCCCTTTTCTTTGATTCCTCTAATAAATTACTCTGCCTCTTAAAGTTTCTTTGCTTCTTTGAAAAGTACATTTGGTTATTGAGGTTTCTTTCCTCTTCTACGTATTCCGTCTCACCTAAAGCTTTTCAGGACAAGACCACAATTTTGAGAGTCCCTTGAGTAGAGGTGGCTTCTCTGAGGTGACTGCCAATGTAATCTTAGTCTGAAGGTGCTGTGCTTACTTTAGTGGCAGGTAAGCTGGGAGGAATGTGGGCTACTTCCAAGCAACATGAAGAATTAAAGAGCTTAGGTATATCTTGAGTTAGAAAGAAAAGGCTTAAGTCACTAGTTTAAACAAACTAGTATCTGAGTTGTGGTTTCAGAATTTAAGAAAGGTTCTATTACTTCTTACTTGTAAGGGTTATTGTCTGAAGGTTAAAAATTGAGAGACTTCTAAGTTATACTCTCTTATTTAGAGAGCCAGGAACAGTATTTCCTAAATTGTGTTCTGTTCTGTGAGATATAATGATGATCTCTTTTGGTTATATCTTCCTCCCTCATTAGGCCTCAGTCCCTCTCAGCAACCTTGCTTTATTCATCTTTCTAGTCCTAGAGTTATATGAGATGGCACTCAGGAAATGTTGGATAAATACTAAAATAAACAAAAATGTTTTGTGATTGAAAAAGTATAGGAAACAATGGCTAAAAAGGTTTCTTTCCTATATGACTTCTCAGAACTTTTAATATGCTATTGTATGCAGGAAGATACAATATATACAGTTAGACTTAGGAAATATTATATATTGTATGAAAAAGATACAGTATATAATATCTTTTAAGCCTAGTTGTATCTGCAGAAAGATATAATATTTCCTAGTCTAATTGGTACTAACATCTTTAATTTTTGCAGATTTTCATGAGACTAGAGCTCTATAGGCATTTTTGGCAAGTGTTGATATAGAGGTCCTTGTTACATTATTTTTCTCATCTAGTTAGATGTTACTGATATTTATTTTAATATTTAGTTGTTTTCTTCTTTTATCTTTACCAGATGGGAACAGATAGCCAAAACAAGATTCTTTTAGAGCATGCTGCACTAAGAGAAACAGTTAATGCTTTGATCAGTGACCAAAAGCTACAAGAGATATTCAGCCGAGGTAAGAACAGGTAGTCTTCTGTCTCTGAACTCTAAATCAGGTGAATTTTCACTGGCAAATTATAGACTGGAATGGTATGAGCCAGGCATAGGGGCACACATCTGTAATTCCAATACTTGGAGGCTAGGATGGGAGGATCACAGATTTGAGGCCAGTGTATGGTAACTTAGCAAGACCCTGTTTCAAAATACAATATTGAAATAGGACCAGGCATGATGGTGCATGCTTGTAATCTCAGTACTTGGGAAGCTGAGACAGGAGGACTGCAAGGTTTGCAGCCAGCCTCAGCTACTTAGTGAGGCTGTCCACAACTTAGTGAGACCCTGTTTCAAAATAAAGAATATAAAATAGGGCTGGGGGTGTAGCTCGGAGGTAAATCGGGTTTAATCTCCAGTACCGAAAAACAAACAAATAAATAAATAGGGCTAGGGTTGTACTCAGGTAGAACCCCTAGGTTCAATCTCCGATTTATACACACACACACACACACACACACACACACACACACATATCCCATCTCTCTCTCTCTAACACACACACACACACACACACACACACACACACACACACACATATAAAGAAATAGAAAGGGACACCACATAGCTTTAAACATTTGTCTTTATCCTTTTTTTCTGGGTTGATTCAAGAGTATCTTCAGTTAGCTAAATCTCTGAATAAATTGGAAAAGTAGGATATCACTTAGACCAGTGTTTGACCAGTGTTTCCTCTTAATTCTACATTTTGTAATACAGTTTGTTGTGAGTTTAGTTTTCTTGTTGTTGTTTTAATTTCTTGAATATTTATTAAGAGTTTATAGTGTACACCAGGTGTGGTGGTGCATACTTGTAATCCCAGTACTTAGGAGGCTGAGACAGGAGGATCACAGGTTCAAGGACAGCCTCAGCAAGTAGTGAGACTCTCATCAACCTAGCAAGACCTTCTTTCCAATAAAAATAAAATAGGGCTAGGGTGTATCTCAGAAGTAGAATGCCCCTGGGTTCAATCCCCAGTGCCAGCAAAAAAACAACAACAAAAAAACCTAATGTACTAGATACATGTTAAGGCACTGAGGATACAACCATTAGTTAGAACATTTTTGCTTCTTTTTTTTTTTTGCAGTAGTGGGGATTGATCCCAGGGTGTTCTACCTCTGAGCTACACCCCCAGCCCTATTTTTTTGTGTGTGTTTGTGTGTGTGGTACTGGGGATGAAACCCAGGGGCATTCTACCTCTATTTTATTCTTTTATTTTGAAACGGGGTCTCACTAAGTTGCAGATGGCCTCACTAAGTTGCTGAGGCTGCCTGTAAACCTGCAATCCTCTTGTCTCAGCCTCCCAAGTACTGAGATTACAAGCATGCATCACCATACCCGGCTCCTATTTTTTATTCTTTATTTTGAAATAGGGTCTCACTAAGTTGCAGAGGGCCTCACTAAGTATCTGAGGCTGGCTGCAAACCTGTGATCCTCCTGCCTCAGCCTCCCAAGTACTGAGATTACAAGTGTGTGCCACCATACTCAGCTATGCTTTTTCAGAACTTACTATCTCCAAGTTTCTCAAGAACTAAAGGCTTGCCAAGCATGATGTCACATGCTTGTAATCCCAGTACTTGGGAGGCTGAAGTGGGGGATCAAAGGTTCCGGCCAGCCTCAGGAACGTAGCGAGGCCCTCCACAATTTAGTGAGACCGTGTTTCAAAGTAAAAAATAAAATAGGGCTGGGGAGTGTAGCCTAAAGATAGAGTGCCCCTGGGTTTAGTCCCCATTACCATGGGGGAAAAAAAAATAGAAAAAAGGACTAAAGACTCTTAGCAACAACAAATAACAACTTAAGAGTGCAAATTATATTCATAAAACAATATATCCATGGACTTATTCATATGAACATCATATTGTGTGTGTGTGTGTGAGGGGGTCATTGGGGAGTAAACCTATGGACATTTTACCTCCAAGCTACACTTCTAGCCTTATTTTATTTTTATTTTGAAACAGGGTCTTGCTAGGTTGATGAGAATCTCACTACTTGCTGAGGCTGTCCTGGAACCTGTAATCTTCCTGTCTCAGCCTCCCAAGTATTGGGATTGCAGGCATGTGCCACCACACTCAGCTTATGTTTTTGTTTTTTCAAACAGGGTCTCGCTAGGTTGCTGAGTCTTCCTACATTGCTAAGGCTGTCCTTGAATCTGTAGTCTTCTTGTTTTAGCTCTCAACACCTAGGATTATAGGCTTGAATATAATGTTATTTTTAAGAATGAAAAAGATAGGCCTAGGATGTAGCTCAGTGTTAGAATACTTGTGCCTAGCATGTTCAAAGCCCTGGGTTTGATCCTCAATACTGCGGGTACAGATTTTGCCCAAAATTCTACACAAAGGACAGACTACTTCATTTATCTTTCCTTCATGTCATACATTCATTTCTCTTCCTTTCTGGGCCTTATGATTATCATTATTTTCAGTGAATTAGGGTCCTTGGTTCTCTTTTGACAAAGTAAGTCTAAACAGTTAAAGGTAGGCAAACTGACCTGTTTGGGAAAGAAGGTATCCAGGTAAAATGACATGTGTTTTTGGATTTTGGTTTTGATTTTGGTTTTGGTTTTGGTTTTGGTATTGAACTAGGGGCACTCTACCACTGAGCTACATCCCCAACCCTTTTCATTTTGAGAAAGGGTCTCGCTAAATTGCCAAGGATAGTATTTAATTTGCAATCCTCCTGCTTCAGCTTCTGAAGCTGGGATTACAGGCATGCACCACTGTGCCAGGCTTAAAATGATGTTTAATATTCAAAAAATGTTACAAAGGAAGAAAATGTGAGGAAAAATTGATAGCAGAGAAGAAAATCAAGTGGACAGAATGAGAGGTGGGAATATATGTGAGTATATATAGAAAAAAAATTAAGGAAGCTTAATTATAGCTCTGAGTGAGAACAATCTAAAATTAGTAATGCTTTAGCTATATAGTCTCAAATGTACAATGATATGTGGGAGAGAGAAACTGTCCTTGGGAGGGCCAGCTGAAATTGCAGGGTAATGTTACCTGCTGATAAAGTAATATCTTTGAAACTCTGTGTTCCTAGGAAGACAGGTGCTATATTTGTTCTGACTATTATTAGTACAGAGGCTGGAAACCTCATAAATTGAAATCTCTGCCCAGTTACTAAAAGTCAAATAGCAGAATGTTAGTGGTCATATATCATTCCTATGGTCATGTAACATATTAGCACGTTGAGTGAGGCTTGGGTATTAGCTCAGACTTTAGTGCTTGCCTTGCATGTGCAAAAGCTCTGGGTTCAATAATCAGTATCGTGCGCACAATAGACATGTAAATCTATCTACGTAACTTACCCTTTTTTCATGTGTATATCAGGTATCAGAGTACATTTTCATACTACCTTTAGTTTTCTTTTCGGTTTTTGTTGTTGTTTTATTTTGTATTGTTTTGTTTTTTGTTTTTTTGGTACTAGGGATTAAACCCAGGGACCTTCTACCTCAGTGCTATACTGCAAGCTCTTTTTATTTTTTCTTTGGAAATAGGTCTCACTAAGTTGCTGAGCCTGGCCTCAAACCTACAATCCTCCTTTCTCAGCCTCCCAAGTACTGGGATTATAGGCGTGTGTCACCATGCCTGGCTTCCGTACTACCTATAGTATTTTGGTTTTTTGTGGTACTGGGGATTGAACCCAGAAGGGTAATCTATCTCTGAGCCACACCCCCAGCATTTTACTTATTTACTTATTTTGGGGGGGGGGGTTTACTTTATTATTTATTTATTTTTTATTCGTGCATTGTAAGCATACATCTATGTTAGGTACAAATTAATAATGACATATGTGCCCACATTTCTCATTTGACCCCTTCCCTAGATTCCCACCCCACAACCTCGCCCTCTCTCCATCTCAGTTCGGTTTAGTGAGTAACCTTGAGGTACATTCAGGTGTTTCTCCCCGCCCCCAGCATTTTATTCAATTTTTTTTTTTTCTTTTTTGTGCTATTAGAGATTCATCCATGGGGCATACTACCTCTAGTTATACCCACATCCTGGTTTTTTGTGGGTTTTTTTGCGGTACTGGGGATTGAACTCAGGGGCATTCTACCTCCGAGCTACACCCCCAGCCCTATTTTTTATTCTTTATTTTGAAACAGGGTCTCACTAGGTAGCTGAGGCTGGCTGTGAACCTGGATCCTCCGGTCTCAGCCTCCCAAATGCTGGGATTACAAGCGTGTGCCACTACGCCCGGCTTACGTCCTGGTTTTTTATTTTTATTTTTTTTGCAGTACTGGGGGTGATTGAACCCAGGGGCATTCTACCTCCAAGCTATACCCCCAGCCCTATTTTATATTCTTTATTTTGAAACAGGGTCTCACTAAGTTGTGGAAGGCCTCACTAAGTAGCTAAGGCTGGCTGTGAACCTGCAATCCTCCTGTCTCAGCCTCCCAAATACTGGGATTACGAGTGTGCCTGTGCCACCCCACACCCAGCTCCTATTTTTTATTTTGAAGCAGTTGTAGAGGGCCTTGCTAAGTTGCTGAGGCTGGCCTTGAACCTGCATTTCTTCTTTCTCAACTTCCCAAGTACTGGGATTGCAGGTATGTGCCACCATGCCTGGCTACTACCTATAGTTTTTTATTTATGTTTTATTTCTCTTTATATATTACTTCCAGAATTGAGACAGGGAGCTGGGAGACCATAAGGAATCACCAAATAATCTAAGTATTTACAAATATTACTGGAAAAACCTATTTGTTTTCTTTTTAAATTGCTGAGTATTAGCTAGGCATGGTGGCACATGCTTGTAATCCCAGTATTTGGGAGGCTGAAATAGGAGGATCCCAGGTTCATAGCCAGCCTCAGCAACTGAGCAAAGCCCTCCACAACTTAGTGAGACCCTGTTTCAAAATAAAGAATAAAAAATAGGGCTGGAGGTGTAGCTCGGAGGTAGAATGCCCCTGGGTTCCATCCCCAGTACTGCAAAAAAAAAAAAAATAGGGCTGGGGGTATAGCTCAGAGGTAAAATTTCCCTGGGTTCAATCCCTAGTGCTGCAATAAATAAATTACTTAATTAATTTAAAAAAAAAAGCTGCTAAGGGTGTAGCTCAGAGATAGAATTCCCCTGGGTTCAATCCCCAGTGCTATACACACACACACACACACACACACACACACGCATACAAGTTGCTGAGTATTGAGCTGGATGTGATAGCACATGCTTGTAACCCCAGTACTTGGGAAGCTAAAATAGGAAGATTATAGGTTTGAGACCATCCTCATTCACTAAGCAAGACTCTCAGCAATCTAGTGAGATCTGTTTCAAAACAAAAATTAGACTGAGCATGGTGGCACATGCTGGTAATCTCAGTACTTGGGAGGCTGAGACAGGAGGATTGCAGGTTCAAGGCCAGCCTCAGCAATTTAGTGAAGTCCTCCACAACTCAGTGAGACACTCTTTCAAAATAAAGAATGAAATGGGACTGGGGAGTGTAGCTCAGAGGTAGAATGCCCCTGGGTTCAATCCCAGCACCAATAAAACTCTAAAAACAAAAACAAACAAAAAAGGAGGTCTGAGTGTGTAACTCAAATGTAGAATGCTCCTGGGTTCAATACCCAGTTCTACAAAAAAAAAATTTTTATTTTTTCAAATAAGTGAATAAGCAGGATGTGGTAGCACATGCCTGTAATCCCAGTACTTGGGAAGCTGAGATAGGAGGACCACAGGTTCAGGACAGTTCTGGTTTGTTTGTTTGTTTGTTTGTTTGTTTGTGGTACTGGAGATGGGACCCTGTGGTATTCTACCTCTGAGCTACACCTGCAGCCCTATTTTATTCTTTTATTTAGAAACAGGGTCTCACTAAGTTGCAGAGGGCCTTGCTAATTTGCTATTCCTGGCTGCATACCTGCAATCCTCCTTGTCTCAGCCTGCCAAGTACTGGGATTACAAGTGTGTGTCACCATGCCCGGCTCACCCTGTTTCTAAATAAAATGTGAAAAGGGTTGGAGGTATAGCTCAGAGGTAGGGTGTCCCTGGGTTCAGTCTCCAATATCCCCCCCCCAAAAAAAACCTAAATGAATAATAAAAAATAAAAATAAATCGCTAAGTATGTAGCTTAGTAGTAGAGTGCTTCCCTAACATGCACGAGGCCTTGGGTTCCATCCCTAACACCAAAAAAGACCAAGATAAAATTGCTGAGTATGGTAAATCTGGAATTACTGCTTCATTCAGCTTTACAAGGGGACTGAAAGTTCCCTTACATCATATAGTCTTCCTTCTGCTTTTAGAAATAATTATGAAATATAGCTTAGTCAGAAATATTCAATTTTGACTCATCTCCCTTTTAGGTCCCTACAGTGTTCAAGGTCACAGGGTCAAAGTGTACCAGCCAGAGGGGGAAGAAGGGTGGCTCTATGGTGTTGTAAGCCATCAAGACTCCATCACCCGTCTTATGGAGGTGTCTGTAACTGAGGTGAGGCTCTGTTAACTCTAAATTCCATCCATCCCCTTACAGAGGATGATATAGAGAAAGCAAACACTTCAGTACTTATAAGAGACTTGGGTTCCATCCCTGGCTCTATCACTTACTGATCATATGTCCCTGAGAAAGGTTATGGAAACTCTTTGACCTTACTGTTCTTATCTGTAAAATTAGAGATAATTGTGTAAATCCCTACTGACCTCACAGCACTGTTTTGAGGACTGAAATAATGTGTTTGACAGTACTTTGAAGCTGGGTGTAGTGGCGCACGCTTGTTATCCCAGTACTTGGGAGGCTGAGACAGGAGAATCACAGGTTTGTGGCCAGCCTCAGCTACTTAGTGAGGCCCTCCGCAACTTAGTGAGACCCTGCTTCAAAATGAAGAATAAAAATTAGGGCTGGGGTGTAGCTTGGAGGTAGAATGCCTCTGGGTTTAATCTGCAGTACCAAAAAAAAAAAAAAGTACTTTGAAATCAATTAACCAGCCAGGCATGGTGGCGCACGCTTGTAATCCCAGCATTTGGGAGGCTGAGACCGGAGGATCCGGGTTCGTGGCCAGCCTCAGCTACCTAGTGAGGCATTCTGCAACTTGGTGAGACCCTGTTTCAAAATAAAGAATACAAAATAGGGCTGGGGGTATAGCTAGGAGGTAGAATGCCCCTGAGTTCATTCCCCAGTACCACAAAAAAAAAAAAAAAAAAAAAAAAAAAGAAATCGATTAACCAATCTGCAATTGTAAGGTGAAATATTTATCATATTCATAACAGTTAGTATTAAAAGACTAGACAGTGTGCATTTGCTTCTGTAATACTTCTCCCACCATATCCTAAATGCTGAAAAAAATGAATTGTTTCTAGTGAACTAAACAGAAGGGGCATAGCATCTAGCAGTACCTAGACAATGAGTGTTCTAAGGCAAATATGTATTTATGACATGTTTCAATTGGTTTCAGGCTTACCCTTAGCATTCACATGTAATATCATCATAATTACTTTTATTTATTTAAGTCTTTATTAAAAATTAAAATTATAGCTGGGCATGGTGGCACATGCCTGTAATCCCAGTACTCGAGAGGCTGAGACAGGAGGATTAGAGGTTTGAGGACAGCCTCAGCAAGTAGTGAAACTTTCATCAACCTAGCACGGCTCTGTTTCAAAATAAAACTAAAATAGGGCTGGCAGTGTAACTTAGAAGTAGAAAGCCAGCCAGGTGTGGTGGTGCATGCTTGTAATCCCAGTACTTGGGAGGCTGAGACTGGAGGATTGGGTTAATGGTCAGCCTCAGCTACTTAGTGAGGCCCTCCACAACTTAGTGAAACTTTGTTTCAAAATAAAAAATAAAAAAATAGGACTGGGGGTGTAGCTCAGAGGTAGAATGCCCCTGGGTTCAATCCCCAGTACTGCAAAAAAAAAAAAAAAAAAAAAAAAATAGAATGCCTCTGGGTTCAATCTCCAGTACCACACACACAAAATAAAATCATTAAAGTTTATTCATTTAAGATTTTCAAACAATATGTATATATAAAGTAGATAATGAAGCCAGGTATGATGGTACATACTTGTAATCCTAGTACTTGGGAGGCTGAGACAGGAGGATGGCAGGTTCGAGGACAAGCCTCAGCAAGTAGTGAGATTCTCAGCAACCTAACAAAACCCTATTTCAAAAGAAAAAATAAAAAGGGCTGGAGGTCAGCTTTCGGGAGGCTGAGACCGGAGGATCCGGGTTCACAGCCAGCCTCAGCTACCTAGTGAGGTACTCCACAACTTAGTGAGACCCGGTTTCAAAATAAAGAATAAAAAATAGGGCTGGAGGTGTAGCTCAGAGGTAGAATGCCCCTCGGTTCAATCCCCAGTACCACAAAAAAAATAATAAAGTAGGTAATGAAAGCCACATCTTCCTCTTAAGTAAATATTACTCCACCCCCCCACCCCATCCCACCCCGCCCAGTGGCAAGCACCAGTTTCACATATATTCCATATTCTTCCTAATATTTTATGTTTATTTGTGTATGTATATATATGAAACATATGTTATGTATTTATATGACATGTTATACTTTATTAATAGATGGGATACATATAGTTACATAATTTATCTTATTAGTTATATATAATAAACATCTTTATATGTGAGTATAGAGATCTGACTCATCCTATTGTTTGATTTGTTTTTTGGTACTGGGATTGAACCTGCGAGTTTCTACCTCCAAGCTACACTCCCAGCCCATTTTATTTATTTTTTAATATTGAAACAGGGTCTCACTAAGTTGCTGAGGGTCTCACTCACTTGCTAAGGCTGACTTCAAACCTGCAATCCTTCTGTCTCACCCTCCCAAATCCTGAGGTTACAGGTATGTACCACCATGCCCAGCTCTGAATCATCCTTTTAAAATAGAAGTATAAACTGGATGTGGTGGCACATGCTTGTAATCCCAGGATTTGGGAGACTGACATAGGAGGATCACAGGTTCCAAGCCAACCTTAGCAACTTAGCAAGACTCTGTTTCAGAATAAAAAAAAAATAAAATAGGGCTGTGTGTAATTTGGCAATAGAATACCCTTGTGTTCAATCCCCAGTACTATACACACACAAAAAAAGTATAAATGGCATAGTGGTACGTGCCTGTATTCCCAGGATTTGGAAGTCTGAGACAGAAAGATTGCAGGTTCAAAGTTGGAGCACATTAACTTAACAAGACCCTGTTTCAAAAATTAAAAAGAAAATAGGGCTGGGAGTGTAGCTAAGAGGTAAAGTGCTTCTGCGTTAAGTCCCCAGTCCAAAAAAAAAAAAATTATATTCCAAAAATGGATATATCATAACTAATTTGAAATTGAAGGACAGCCAGGCTTGGTGGAGCACGCTTGTAATCCCAGTACTTGGGAGGCTGAGACAGGAGGATGGCAGGTTCGTGGCTAGCCTCAGCCCTTAGTGAGGCCCTCTGCAAGTTAGTGAGACCCTGTTTCAAAATAAAGAATAAGCCGGGCGTGGTGGCGCACGCTTGTAATCCCAGCATTCGGGAGGCTGAGACCGGAGGATCTGGGTTCGCGGCCAGCCTCAGCTACCTAGTGAGGCACTCCGCAACTTAGTGAGACTCGGTTTCAAAATAAAGAATAAAAAATAGGGCTGGGGGTATAGCTCGGAGGTAGAATGCCCCTGAGTTCAATCCCCAGT
>PVLC010010246.1:6554-34099 GCA_004027655.1 Graphiurus murinus | reverse complement strand
TAAAAAATAAAGAATAAAATAGGGCTGGGGATGTAGTTCAGAGGTAGAATGCCCCTGGGTTCAATCCCTAATACCACACACACACACACACACACACACACACACACACACACACACAATAAATAAATTGAAGGACATTTAAATCATTGCCAGTATTTTTACTAATACATTTAATGACAAACATTCTTTCACATTTATTATTTATTGGAATAAATCCTTTGGTGTGTAATTGCTAGGTAAAAAAAATTGACAGAAGCAGGCAGCAGTGTCACATGTCTATAATCTCAATACTTGGAAGGCTGAGACAGGAGGAAAACAGATTTGAGACCAGCCTCAGCAACTTAGTGAGATCTTGCTTCAAAATAAAAATAATATAGGACTGGGGATATATCTCAGAGGTAAAGAACCCATGGGTTCAATCCCCAGTACCACCGATAAAAAAGAATATACACAATAGATTTGATGCTTTCTATCAAATTTCTCCCTCTTAAAGTTTTTATTTTTAAGTGGTAGACTGAAGCCAAGTGTAGTGGCACATGCCTGTAATCCTAGTACTTGGGAGACTAAGTCAGAGGAACACAGCTTTGAGACCAGAATCAGTAACTTAGACCCTGTTTCAAAATAAAATAATAGAAGAATGATTCTTTTAATGATTGTTGGTTTTGAAGGTTTTTGGTTTCATACTACACTGAGTAGGAATGTTTTAGAGATGGAGAGTTTGGAATTAACATTTCTAAAAGACACACTTGGGCATTGAACTCAATTGATTCATTCATACATGTAACAAATATTTGAATGTTTTATCATACTCTACACCTTATTTCAGATAGTGTTATGATAGCAGTGAATGAAACAATAGAGATCCCTTTTCTCATGGAGCTTTCATTGAATAGAAACAATAAAGAGATAATTACACACATTAAGAAAATGCATAATTCTGTCCTGGTGGGCAAGGCATTAAATATCTTTTTCCTTCCTTTTTCATATGTTCTGCTATCCTGCTCCTACCATAGAGTGGTGAGATCAAGTCAGTAGATCCCAGACTAATCCACGTGATGCTGATGGATAACACGACGTCTCAGAGCGAGGTATAGTAAGGCACTGAGTCTCTGAGCAGACTCATAAGCTCGCATTATCTTATTAGAGTCCTTATAAGAGTTTTCCATGAATGCCCTTTGGGTTGTTCAGGGGGGATAGTAGTCTCAAGAAAGAGACTTAGAAGCCAGGCGTGGTGGCGCACACTTGTAATCCCAGCATTTGGGAGGCTGAGACCCAAGGATCCTGGTTTGCGGCCAGCCTCAGCTACCTACTGAGGCACTCTGCAACTTAGTGAGACCCTGTTTCAAAATAAAGAAAAATAGGGTTGGAGGTGTAGCTCAGAGGTAAAATGTCCCTGGTTCAATCTCCAGTACCGCAAAAAAAAAAAGAAAGAGACTTAGTTTGAGCAAACCCTTTTAGTAGACAGTTAAAACTGAAATAAGCAGTAGTAATAATCATGATCTTACCCCATATCAAGAAATGAAGGAGCCGGGCATGGTGGCGCACGCTTGTAATCCCAGCATTTGGGAGGCTGAGACCAGAGAATCCGGGTTCACAGCCAGCCTCAGCTACCTAGTGAGGCACTCCGCAACTTAGTGAGACCGTTTCAAAATAAAAGAATAAAAAATAGGGCTGGGGGTGTAGCTCAAAGGTAGAATGCCCCTGAGTTCAATCCCCAGCACCACACACACACACACACACACACACACACACACACACACACACACACACGCAAAAGAAATGAAGGAGAGCCAGGCGTGGTGGCGCACGCTTGTATAATCCCAGCATTCGGGAGGCTGAGACCGGAGGATCCGGGTTCGCGGCCAGCCTCAGCTACCTAGTGAGGCACTCCGCAACTTAGTGAGACTCGGTTTCAAAATAAAGAATAAAAAAATAGGGCTGGGGGTATAGCTCGGAGGTAGAATGCCCCTGAGTTCAATCCCCAGTACTGCAAAAACAAAACAAACAAACAAAACAAAAAAAAAAAGAAATGAAGGAAAGGCTACATCCTTGGTTTTTTTTTTTCCCCCACATTAAGTGGCAGTGAGCTCTAAGAGAGTCTGAAATTTTATATTCCCAAGTAGAATCAAACAAAATAGGTGCCTAGTACAGTACTCAGCACACAGTGTAATTGTGAACCAGACCAACTCATGGTTCATTCAGGATTATTGTAGCCAAAAGAAGGAAAAGTGTACATCACAAATCTCTGTCTGAACCAATCAAGGAATCCCATGTGAATTTCCTTCATTAGGCCAACTGTCCAAACATTCTTTATAGTATCTTACCATCTCTATAAATAATTGCTTTCTTGGCCATTCCTGCAAAGTATACAGTCCTTACTCATCTTTTTTATTCAGTCTTTCTTGACTTGATTAAACAAGATGGAAAGGAAGAATTGTGTTAAACTTAATAGTTTTTACTTAGGTATTATATTACTATGAATATGATTAGTCTCTTGACTGTAGTTGCATGGCTAAAAACACCTGTTTTTTTTGTTTTGTTTTTGTGGTACTGGGGATTGAACTCAGGGGCATTCTACCTCTGAGCTATACCCCCAGCCCTATTTTTTATTCTTTATTTTGAAACCGAGTCTCACTAAGTTGTGGAGTGCCTCACTAGGTAGCTGAGGCTGACTGCGAACCCGGATCCACTGGTCTCAGCCTCCCGAATGCTGGGATTACAAGCGTGTGCCACCACGCCCGGCTGTTTGTTTTCATTTTGCTTTTTTTGTGTGTGTATGTGGGCAGGGGGGTACTGAGGATAGAACCCAGAGGCATTCTACCTCTGAGCTACACCTCCAGCCCTATTTTATTTCTTTATTTGGAAACAGGGTCTTGCTAGGTTGATTAGTCTCACTGTTTGCTGAGGCTGTCCTCGAACCTGCAATTCTCCTGTCTCAGCCTCCCAAGTACAAGGATTACAGGTGTGCACCACCTTGCCAGGCAACACCTGTTTCTTCAATGAGGTAGAATTCCCCTGGGTTCAATCCCCGGTACCACAAAGATGAAAAGAGAAGTAGGAAGTATGGTTTTCAGCAGCAGATGTTTGTTCTTCCCTTTTTGGCTTTGCCATAATGGGACTATTTTCTTAGCTAGTGAAGTACAAGTATTATTGATAGTTTTCCAAGTTTTATGGTAACTCTTCTTGAGATCCATATCATCTCATCTCTTTTAAGTATATGAGTGAATGCGCAAGAGAGATTTCACTGAGTATACTTTTGTAGTTCAAAACACTGAAGACTGGATAGTGATAGAGGCCGCAAAAATGGTAAATTTTTAAAAGGGGATAAAATGAAGCTGGGTATGGTGGCACGTTACTGTAATCCCAGCTACTCAGAAGGCTAATGCAGTAGGATTGGGAGTTTGAGACCAGCCTACACAACATAGCAAGACAAAAAAGAGGTAAAGCCAGGCATGGTGGTGCACACCTGTAATCTCAGTATTTAGGAGGCAGAGTCAGGAGGATCACCGGTTTGAGGACAGCCTCATAGCAAGACTCTGAGCAATCTAGCAAAACCCCTTTCAAAATAAAATATAAAAGCCATAGCTGAGCTGCGCATGGTGGCACACTCTTGTAATCCCAGTCCTTGGGAGGTTGAGACTGGAGGATCTGGGTTTGTGGCCAGCCTCAGCTACTTAGTGAGGCCTTCTGCAACTTAGACCCTGTTTTAAAATAAAGTATAAAAAATAGGGCTGGAGGTGTAGCTTGGAAATAGAATACCGCTGGGTTCAATTCCCAGTACCAGAAAAAAAAAAAAAAAAAAGAAAAGCCATGGCTGGGTGTGGCAGCTCATTCTTGTAATCCTAGTACTTGAGAGGCTGAGAAAGAAGGATCACGCCGGGCGTGGTGGCGCACGCTTGTAATCCCAGCATTCGGTAGGCTGAGACCGGAGGATCCAGGTTCGAGGCCAGCCTCAGCTACCTAGTGAGGCACTCCGCAACTTAGTGAGACTCGGTTTCAAAATAAAGAATAAAAAATAGGGCTGGGGGTATAGCTCGGAGGTAGAATGCCCCTGAGTTCAATCCCCAGTACCAAAAAAAAAAAAAAAGAAGGATCACAGGTTCATGGCCAGCCTTAACAGTTTAGTGAGGCCCTCTGCAACTTTATGAGACCCTATTTCAAAATAAAAAATAAAAAGGTATAAAAAATAGGGCAGGAAAGCTGGGCACGGTGGCACAAGCTTGTAATCCAGTACTAAGGAGGCTGAGATTGGAGGATCCGGGTTCGCTGCCAGCCTCAGCTACTCCGTGAGGCCCTTCACAGCTTTGTAAGACCCTGTTTCAAAATAAAGAATAAAAAATAGGGCTAGCTCAGATGTAGAATGCTCCTGGGTTCCATCCCTAGTGTAGCAAAAAAAAAAATAGTGCTGGAGGTATAGCTCAGAGGTAGAATGCCTCTGGCTTCAATCTCCAGTCAGTCAGTTAGTCTCTCCTCCTCACCCCCCACCGCGCGCGCGCATGCGCGCGCGCGCACACACACACACACACACACACACACACATACACACAGAGGCATGGTGGCACATGCCTGTAATCCCAGTACTTACAAGGCTGAGACAGAAGGATTGCAGGTTCAAGCCAGCCTTAGCAACTTAGCAAGACCTTGTTTCAAAATAAAAAATAAAAAGGTCTGGAAGTATAGCTAGGAAAGAGAATGCCTCTGGGTTCAGTCCTAAGTAACCCCCACACACACGTTCACACATAAAAACCGTGTATCAGTAGTTTATTACCATCTCAACACATATTTCTGAATAAAGCTAAAACGGGTAACTAGCTTCAAAGTGGGATGTCAGTCTAAAAAAGTTCTGGATATAAGCCCTTGTTGCACAAAGATTGCTGTAGAGAATGTTAGCTGCACCTCATGCCCCACCTCATTCTTCTCAGGGAAGGAATGTATTCAAAGATAGAAATTTTCCCTTCTAATTCTTATCTTCTTAGTTGTCTGACCTCAAATACAGCACAAGTAAGAGTTCTTGAGAGTCTGAAAATACCAGAAGAGAGAAGAGATTTGACTTTTTGACCAGTGGTGACCTGCTTTTTTCCCTCTCCTCTGCTTAGTGCTTTGAAATAAGGTCCAGAAATCAGTCAAGTTTTTGTCATGTCTGTATGAGCAACCCAAACCTGTCTCTATTGGATTCACTTTTCCTTTGGTCACGGATTCACAAATGTTGCTTTTAGTGAGTTCTGGATAGAGGATAGAGGAGATTTTGTACTTCAATGCTTGAAATGTAAGTTTCCTTCAAAAACAGATAAATATGTAGTAAAACAAATTATTTCATCCTAGGCAGTTTGTTTTTTTAAAAGAAATTCCACAAATTGTTAGAACCCTCAAAAACATCCATTTGAAGAAGTAGTGTATTTTATGTAAGAGGTTTGCCAAGGAAGTTAACTTCTAGTAACTATTATTTTGAATGTGTGTATAAATTGAATCATAGGAAGATTGGAGTTTTTTGACAAAGGGGATGTTTTAGAGCTGGCATCAAAACTTGACAATCTGTGCCTGCTTTTTCTGCTTGTAGAGTTGGGAAAGAGCTAATGGATTATGATTTTCACAGGATAAAAGGTCCCTTATAATAAATCTTTTTTGAATTTTGTTTTGTAGGGGGGTACGTTAAAAGCAGTAAAATCTTCCAAAGGAAAGAAGAAGAGAGAGAGCATAGAGGGGAAAGATGGCCGGAGGAGGAAAAGTGCTTCGGACTCTGGGTGTGACTCTGCATCAAAGAAATTAAAAGGAGACAGGGGTGAAGTAGACAGTAATGGGAGCGATGGAGGTGAGGCAAGCCGAGGTCCCTGGAAAGGAGCTAATACCAGTGGAGAGCCAGGGCTGGATCAGAGAGCCAAGCAGCCACCGTCTACATTTGTCCCCCAGATTAACCGCAACATTCGCTTTGCCACTTACACCAAAGAAAACGGCAGGACCCTGGTGGTTCAGGATGAGCCTGTAGGTGGGGACACACCTGTACCTTTCACTCCATATTCCACAGCCACAGGTCAGACACCTTTGGCCCCAGAGGTGGGAGAAACCGAAAACAAAGAGGCAGGAAAAACACTGGAACAAGTTGGCCAGGGCATGGTGGCTTCAGCAGCTGTGGTCACTACCACCAGTTCTGCCCCAACCACGGTGAGGATCTCAGACACTGGCCTTGCAGCAGGGACTGGGCCAGAAAAACAGAAAGGCAGCTGGTCGCAGGCCTCAGGAGAGGTGAGTCGCTTCAGGGGCAGATGTGCCAGATTTGGGTTCACCTTTTCAGTCTCCTTTATTGTTAACACCTTTAAAAACATCTCAAATGCCCTTAGGAAGGAATAGTTCTGAGATGTGCTTAAATTGTATTCTGTGGATAGGCCTTTACTGCTCATTGAGCAAATGTGTATATTTTAATAACCTTATCAGCTCTTTAAAGTCACCTGAACAATTGGGCTAATCAAAAACTGATTATACAACCCACTTTAATGAGATGTTAAAATAGATCTGGTGGAGAATCTTATTAATTTAATTATCTATTTAGTTCACATAGTAGTTGAGCCTTCACCAGACCTATGAGAGGGAAGGTTAATGAATTACAGTGTTGGTAATAATGAACATTATAATTAAGGCTATATGTGCATGCTACTATTACCCTGTTTTCAGTTCATCATTTTCTGTGATCTTTTCCCTTGAGTCTGGGCTGCTTTCCATCACTTGATATAGCCATAAAAGTTCCTCACTACTTTTACCCTTTTAAATTTTAGAAAGTTTGATTAATTTAATCACAGTAGTATCCAGTTTACTAAGTTCTTTATTTGATATATATATATGTATTTTTTTTTTGCTAAAATGTAACTTTCATTTAATATAAGTTGTTTTGTAATATGTCAAGTTGGCCCTCCAAACCAAGTTTGAAACAATATCAAAATATTTTACTAATTTTGGCCACCAAACTATGATTCAGACAGACTCACTCAAGCTAGAATATAAAATACAAAGATGAAATTCTTGATGATTTTTAAAAATTATATAAACCAGACATGGTGGCATGTACCTGTAGTCCCTATAGCTACTTGGAAGGCTGAGGCAGGAAGATCACTTGAGCCCAGGAGTTTGAGGTCATACTGGACAATATAGTGAGACCTCCATCTCAAAAAAAAAAAAAAGGGGAAGAAAAAGTAATATATAGAAAACTGTGTGCTAGCCAGGCGTGGTGGCGCACACTTGTAATCCCAGCATTTGGGAGGCTGAGACTGAAAGATCCGGGTTCACAGCCAGCCTCAGCTGCTTAGTGAGGCCCTCTGCAACTTAGTGAGACCCTGTTTAAAAATAAAAAAAAAATAAAAAAAAAATAGGGCTGGGGTGTAGCTCAGAGGTAGAATGTCCCTGGGTTCCATCCCCAGTACCGCAAAAAAAAAAAAAAAAAAAAAAAACTACTGTGTCCTAAATACTGTGTGTTATGAATACTTGAAACCCCTATTTGAAGGAGCTCATATACTAAAATGGAATAATTTCAGTTATAACAATGCCAGATAAGATATAGCATAGGGCTGGAGTTCAGTAGTAGAATACTTGCCTAGCATGCATGAGGCCCTGGGTTTGATCCCCAGCACCACAAAAAAACAAAATAAACAACAACAACAAAAAAAAAACCGAGCCGGGTGTGACGGCACACCCTTGTAATCCCAGCATTCGGGAGGCTGAGACCGGTGGATCCGGGTTCGCGGCCAGCCTCAGCTACCTAGGGAGGCACTCTGCAACTTAGTGAGACTCGGTTTCAAAATAAAGAATAAAAAATAGGGCTGGGGGTGTAGCTCGGAGGTAGAATGTCCCTGAGTTCAATCCCCAGTACCGCAAAAACAAAACAAAACAAAAAAAACCCTGTGGCATATACATTTCACCTGACTTCTTCCCCTTTCCAGCAAATACAGTATGTTAATTCCTAGTGTACAGGGATAGGGAAGGAAGTAGACGAGGAGAAAGCCTGTGAGTGCAAATTTCATACTGTTTGTGATTGTTTTGTGTTACTCAGCATTCCCAAAAGAACCAGGTAAAGATCTTATGTGGATTTACAGTTGTAAGTCATCATAATGACTGAGTTATTTTAAATTAACTCCATGTCAAAGGCAGAGTGAATGTAAACAGGCATATAAAATAAACCAAAGTTTATGTGCTACAAGAAGAGACCCAGTTAGCTCGGAGGTAGAATGCCCCTGGGTTCCATCCCCAGTATCGGAAAAAAAAAAAAAAAAAAAAAGACCCAGTGAATGCTACTCTTCTTGGAGTAGCAAGACTAATAGATGAAGTGTAGATTCAATGATATTTCTTTCAAATAGGTTGGAGAATTTCTGTGACTATCAGTCATTTTGCTATTGTGTCAGCCCATCTTCCTCTCAGATATGATTTTAAAATACAGACATGAATGTTTCCATTACAGTGCTTAACCTAAAATAGAGAAGTATCTGGGCATGGTGGCACACATCTATAATCTCAGTACTTGGGAGGCTGAGACCGGAGAATCACAGATTCAAAGCCAGCTTCAGCAACATAATGAGACTCTCAGCAGCCTAGCGAGACCCTGTTTCAAAACAAAACAAAACAAAAAAAACAAAATACACACACACACACACACACACATTGGGCTAGGAGTATAGCTTGGAGGCAGAATGTCCCCTGTGTTCAATCTCCAGCACCACAAAAAAAAAAAAAAAAATAGAATAGAGAAATAGCCACAAAGAACCTTCTTGTCCTAAAACTTGAGTTGAAATCAGTTTGTCATCACTTTCTTATAAGGAAAGGATTTGGATTTTTTTTGTGTGTGTGTGTGGTACTAGGGATTGAACTCAGGGGCGATCTACCTCCGAGCTATACCCCCAGCCCTATTTTTTATTCTTTATTTTGAAACCGGGTCTCACTAAGTTGTGGAGTGCCTCATTAGGTAGCTGAGGCTGGCCAAGAACCCGGATCCTCCAGTCTCAGCCTCCTGAATGCTGGGTGGATTTGGAATTTAATCATTTGAAAGAAAATGAAAGACTATTCAAATTATTTTTTACTTCTGTGTGTATTCATTTTTAAAGAGTAACTTTGGTAGTGAAACCTGAGCTACTCATGCAGGTTCCTTGTAGTCATGCAGGTGTCAAGGCTCCTGGCCAAACCCTGGTAATGAAATAATAGCAAAACCTCAGGGCTGTGTCACTCTACTCTCTTCTCCTTTGTGGGGTAGGGGTTTAAGTCAGTGCTTGATTGGTTAGTAGGAAGAAGATAGACTTCAACTTTTTAACTCTAAAATGCCCTAAAGCAGCCTCTGTAGCAGATGTCAACTGCTATTAACAGTCCATAGGTGGCTCCCCTGGTTCTTATGCCTTTATACCACTCTCAAGGAAATTTGTCATTGTAACCACTTTAAAATATACAATCTAGTGGGGTGTGGTGGTGCAGGCTTGTAATCCCAGTATGTGGGAGGCTGAGACAGGAGAAGTGCAGGTTTGTGCCCTCCGCAACTTAATAAGACTCTGTTCCAAAATAAAGAATTAAAAAAAAAATAGGACTGGGAGTGCAGCCTGGAGGTAGTACCGCAAAAAATAAATAAATAAATAAAAATTAAAAATAATAATAATAAAATAAAATATATAATTCTGTGGCATTTAGTACATTCACAGTGTTAAAAAACCATCACCACTATCTAGTTCCAGAAATGATTCACCACCCAAAAGAAAACGCCATTAAGCAATTAACTTTCAAGTAGTTATATTTAAGCATATTATCCTCTACTGCTCGAAAGTTTTTTGTTTTTGTTTTTTTCCTTAATCTGTGATTTGCAGGTCAAGTGCTAGGATCTGAGTTTTACTAAATTAACAAATACTAAGTAAGGGTTCATAGTTACTATGTCTTTCTCTGTTTATATTTATGGGTGCATAATTTTCAAGGTAAGCCAGGCATGGTGACACATGCTTGTAATCCTAGTACTTGGGAGACTGAGACAGGACGATTGCAGGTTTGCACCTAGCCTCAGCTACTTAGTGAGGCCCTCTACAACTTAGTGAGAACCTGTTTCAAAATAAAGAATAAAAAATAGGGATAGGAATATAGCTGGGAGGTAGAAGTCCCCTGGGTTCAATTCCCAGAACAGCCCCCCCTCCAAAAAAAAATTTTTTTTTTCAAGGTAAAAGAAGAAAAGGGAATTTTTTTTTTTTTTTTTTTATCATTTCATTCTCCAGTTTTGTTATACTAAATGTTTTTGTTTGGTAAATATTTCAGTGTACATATTTTTTCCTTTTTGGACCTTTTTTAGATTCTAAATATCTCAGTAAATAGCTTTCTTTAATATCTTTAGGTTTGACATTAATTGAAACTTTTAGGTTGGCTTGAACCCTGACAACATGGCTAATTTCCAAAAGGGTCCATGTTATGGAGTTTCCAGTGATAAAGAGAATATTTTTCTTTAGTGTGCAATGGGTTTATCAGAGAAGTGAACTCACTTTTTGTAAGGTGGGCTGTTTGCAATCAGAATTGTTTCTATAGTTACTAAGTTCATTCAGATAGATTGATATTACAGAGATTGCTAGGTATATTTCAAAGTAAAAGCTGACACCTGTTCAAGAGCTCTTTTTCCCAATTCCTTAGTGTAGAATCTATTTGAAATACTATAGATGCCAAGAAGTCTACACAGCTTCCTAGCACTGATGACTAATTGGGTAACAACCAAGAGAAAGGAAGGTTGAGTGACATCCTGCTATCTCTGGCACACCTTGATAAAATAAAAATGCCCTCTGTGGTCTATGGCAGGTTTTATCCCCACCAATGCTGGTGAAATCCAATTGTAAGAGCAGATCCATGGTAATATAGGAGAGAAAAGTTGATTGACCCATGAGAGATATTTATCCTCATGATAACTAGGACAAAGAAAGAGTTCATTTAGTTATCATGAGAAGACAGTGTCACTAACTCGGGCTATCTTCCTTTCAGAATTCAAGAAGTTCTAATCTGACCTCTTCTGGATTTGGAGCACCTCTCCCAAGTGTATCACAACCTTTGACTTTTGGAAGTGGAAGGGGCCAGTCCAATGGGGTTATAGCCACAGAGAATAAACCCTTGGGCTTCTCTTTTGGCTGTAGCTCTGCACCAGAATCTCAGAAAGACTCTGATCTCTCCAAAAACTTGTTTTTTCAATGCATGTCCCAAACTTTACCCACCAGTAACTACTTCACTACAGTTTCGGAGAGTTTGGCTGATGATTCCTCTAGTCGGGACTCATTCAAACAAAGCCTTGAGAGCCTGAGCTCAGGCCTGTGTAAAGGCAGATCCACTCTTGGAGCAGACACTAAGTCAGGCTCTAAGGCTGGTAGCTCTGTGGACCGGAAAGTGCCTGCAGAGTCCATGCCCACCCTCACCCCAGCCTTCCCACGGAGCCTCCTAAATACCCGCACCCCAGAGTGTCATGAAAATCTATTTTTACAGCCCCCAAAACTGTCCCGAGAAGAGCCTTCTAACCCTTTCCTGGCATTTGTGGAGAAAGTTGAACATAGCCCTTTTAGCAGCTTTGCATCTCAGGCATCAGGTAGCTCTTCCTCAGCTACCACCGTCACCTCCAAGGCAGCACCCGGCTGGACCGAGTCTCATTCCTCTGCAGATTCGACATCTTTAGCAAAGAAGAAAACCCTCTTCATTACAACTGACTCCTCCAAGTTGGTGTCTGGGGTTCTGGGCTCAGCTCTTAATACTGGGGGCCCGAGCCTCTCTGCCATGGGGAATGGCCGCTCCAGCTCACCCACCAGCAGCCTCACCCAGCCCATTGAGATGCCTACTCTCTCCTCCAGCCCCACAGAGGAAAGGCCAACTGTGGGGCCTGGGCAGCAAGACAATCCCCTCCTCAAAACCTTTAGTAACGTCTTTGGCAGGCACTCAGGCGGCTTTCTGTCCTCCCCAGCTGATTTTTCACAGGAGAACAAAGCTCCTTTTGAAGCTGTGAAAAGGTTCTCACTGGATGAGCGAAGCTTGGCTTGTAGACAGGACTCAGACTCCAGCACCAACAGTGACCTGTCAGATTTGAGCGACTCAGAAGAGCAGCTGCAGGCCAAGACTGGCATGAAGGGGATTCCAGAACACCTGATGGGGAAGCTGGGCCCCAATGGGGAGCGCAACACAGAGCTATTGCTGGGCAAGGGCAAAGGCAAGCAGGCCCCAAAGGGCCGGCCTCGGACCGCCCCCCTGAAAGGTGATCCTGCTGGGGCTATATACATGGGCTACATTCTGGCACTAGCCTCGAATGCTTGTTCTCTTATGCAGCAGGTGATCTCACTTTGATGGGAAGTTCTAGAATGTCATAGAATTACAGAGCCAAAAGAGCCTGGCAGAGGCTCCTCATCATACCTGGTTGCATCTTTAACAGCACTGTAAGAGGGTTATCTGTCCACAAAAGAGGTTGTTGATCTTCCTCATCCATCCATTATTTTTGGTCAGGATGCGTATCTTTGTGTTTATCTCATTCCTTTCTACTTTATCATCTTTGAACTTGCTTCAGCAGAGTTACTGAGGACTGGACTTCATTCCCACATAGCAGCCCTTTGTATACTTGATAAAACAGAGATTCATCCCCTCAGTTTGTTTCTCTCAGAAACATATGTAAGGATTTTAACACCTCTACCAAAATCCATTAACTTAGGATGTGAGTTTATGGTCTAGAAGAGTGTAAAAGAAACTGGTAGTAAAGTAGTTGCTTCCATTAGGAGTTGGTATCCTGTGGGAGCCCAAGAGGTCATAATTAAGAGTAGCCATATCCTGAGGGAGTAGAGGCAGGTAATGACTACCTTTTCCTGCCTTGGGTTTTTCATACGCATGCCCAGAGTTGTTTGACTTTACAGGGCACACTTCACACAAATTCTTTTCTCCATAGCTCTTAGCTCCCAATTGAAGCTTCTTTGTTTCCTCCTCTCCCTTTCTGGGTATATAATGGGTATGTGCCTAAGCAGTTTAAAGAGGAGTAGCACAGGTCAGGACAAATGTCTGTCTCCAAGAGGATCTTGTTACTGGGACCTGTTTATAGCTCTCATGATAGTCTTTTCACCTTTCTCCCTCATCACAGTTGGCCAGTCAGTGCTCAAAGATGTGAGCAAAGTAAAGAAGCTCAAGCAGTCTGGAGAGCCCTTCCTGCAGGATGGGTCATGCATCAACGTGGCACCTCACCTGCACAAGTGTCGTGAGTGCCGCCTGGAGCGGTATCGGAAGTTTAAAGAACAGGAGCAAGATGATTCTACTGTAGCCTGCCGCTTCTTTCACTTCCGGAGGTACCCAAACACTTCTCTCTGCCTTCAATTCCAGTTGCCGTTGATGACATATAACCCTACTCTTTTGTGTGTGTGTGTGTGTGTGTGTGTGTGTGTGTGTGTGTGTGTGTGTGTGTGTTACTGGGGATTGAACCCAGGACCCAGAAGCATTCTACTCTATTAAAAATAGGGATTCAGGAGCCGGACGTGGTGGCGCACGCTTGTAATCCCAGCATTTGGGAGGCTGAGACCAGAGCATCTGGGTACGTGGCCAGCCTCAGCTACCTTGAAGCACTCCGTAACTTAGTGAGATCCTGTCTCAAAATAAAGAATAAAAAATAGGGCTGGGGGTATAGCTCGGAGGTAGAATGCCCATGAATTCAATCCCTAGTACCGAAAAAAAAAAAAAAAATAGGGATTCAGCCCTATTTTTAATTCTTTATTTTGAAACAGGGTCTCAC
Source organism: Graphiurus murinus (assembly GCA_004027655.1). Classification (NCBI taxonomy): domain Eukaryota; kingdom Metazoa; phylum Chordata; class Mammalia; order Rodentia; family Gliridae; genus Graphiurus; species Graphiurus murinus. Next base: position 20,373 of record PVLC010010246.1, on the reverse strand, counting down.
TAAGTTGCAGAGGGCCTCACTAAGTAGCTGAAGCTGGCCGCGAACCAGCGATCCTCCTGTCTCAGCCTCCCAAGTACTGGGATTACAAGCATGTGCCACCACACCTGACTCCCCACTCTTTTTTCTGAATCTGTAAACATGTCTCACCATGTTTACTTTCTCCTTGCTTTCCTGAACTCTTTTGCTCGCAGGCTTTGTGCCAAGCCTCTGTCATAGCAGTCAAATCCTTCGAGATTTAAAGTTGAACACTTTTAGCTATAGCCCAGTACTATTTCCTTGGTTGTTCCTAACTTGAGTTCCATTTGAAACAGTGGTTTAAGCAAAAGGAGTTCATTTTGGAGGGAGGCAGAACTGGGGATTGAACCCAGGGGCATTCTACCTCTGAGCTACACCCCCAGCCCTATTTTTTATTCTTTATTTTGAAACAGGGTCTCACTAAGTTGCACAGGGCCTCACTAAGGAGCTGAGGATGGCCACAAACCTGTGATCCTCCTGTAGTATTGGGATAATAAACATGCGCCACCATGCCTGCCTGGATTCCATTTTATATCAGAAATCTGCTTGACCACCTACTCCTTTTTAATGCTACAGTAATTTGAGCCACTGTGGAGAAAAGAAGATTAGGAGATAATGTGAAGGGTTTTTTTAGTACTGAGGATTGAACCCAGAAGCACTCTACCACTGAGCTAATCCTTTAAGACAGGGTCTTGCTAGGTTGCCAAGGCTGGCTTCAAACTTGTGATCCTTCTGCCTGCCTCAGCCTCCTGAGTCACTGGGATTATAGGTATGTACCACCACACCCAACTCTTTTTTTTTTTTTTTTTGCGGTACTGGGGATTGAACCCAGGGGCATTCTACCTCCGAGCTACACCCCCAGTCCTATTTTTTATTTTTTATTTTGAAACAGGGTCTCACCAAGTTGCGGAGTCACTCACTAGGTAGCTGAGGCCCGCATCTTCCAGTCTCAGCCTCCCAAGTACTGGGATTACAAGTGTGCGCCACAATGCCCAGCTTAGATCTTTTCTATTTTTACTTTTACTTTTTTTTTTTTTTCTGAGATGGATTCTCACTATTTTAATTAGGCTGGTGCCAAAATTGTAAGCTCAATCTTCGTGCTTCAGCTTCCTAAATAGTTGGTACCATAGGTCCATGTCACCCCACCTGACTCAGTGAAGCGTCTTTGAAATAATGAAAGTCCTGGGACTATCCCCTGCTTTTTGTCAAACAAACAGCTATCTAGTCATTTTTTCTTTACTTGAGAAACCTAGGAGTCTTTTTTTTTTTTAGTACTGAGGATTGAACCCAGGGTCATTCTACCTCTAAGCTACACCCTAGCCCTATTTTATTTTTTAGTTTGAAACGAGGTTTCAAACTAGCTAGGTTGATGAGAGTCTCACTACTTGCCGAAGCTGTCCTTGAACCTGCGATCCTCCTGTCTCAGCCTTTCAAGTACAGGAATTACAAGCGTGCGCCTCCATGCCTAGGAAGAATCTTTTACTTTTAAATTTGCATGCCCTGCAAATTTCTTTATTTTAAAAGTAAAAGATTCTTGCTGGACATGGTGGCACACGTTTATAATCCCTGTACTTGGGAGGCTGAGACAGAAGAATTGCAGGTTCGCAGCCAGCCTCAACAACTTAGTGAGACTCTGTTTCCAAATAAAAGAATAAAATAGATCTGGGGTTGTAGCTCAGAGGTAGAATGCCCCTGGGCTCCATCCCCAATACCACCAAAAAACAAACAAAAAACCCCCCACAACATACACACACACACACACACACACACACACACACACACATATATAAAAACAAGATGACCTGAGAAAGAGCAGGTTGGTACCTGGGAGACAGGTGTTCCAGACAAGTAGACAAGTGTATCCATCCTAAGACTGAAATATTTCTCATTTGTCCATAGAGTAAGCAAGGAGGAAAAAGAGTTGAGGTCAGAAAATTAGTGATGGGTCTAGATTTAAAAGAGTACTCCAAAGGCCTTGACATTTTACCCTGGATAAGAAGTCATTGAAAGCCAGATGTGGTGGCATATGCTTGTAATCCTGTACTTGGGAGGCTGAGATAGGAATATCACAAGTTCAAGGACAACATCAGCTATTTAGTGAGACCCTATTTCAAAATAATGAATAAAAGTAGGACTGGGGGTATAGCTTGGAGGTAGAATGCCCCTGGGTTCAATCCCTTGTACCACAAAAAAGTCATTGGAACCAGGCGCAGTAGTACATGCTTGTCATCCCAGTACTTGAGAGGCTAAGATCAGAGGATCAAAGGTTCAAGGCCAACCTCAATGGTTTAGCTAGGCCCTCTGCAACTTAATGAAACATGGTTTCAAAATAAAAAAATAGGGCTGGGTGTGTAGCCCGGAGTTAGAATACCCCAGGTTCAATCCCCAGTAACCACCACCACCCCTCAAAAAAAAAAAAAGCCATGGGAAGTTGCGCAGTTTGGTGGAGTATGCCTGTAATCCCAGTATTTGAGAGGCTGAGACAAGAGGATCACAGGTTCAAAGCCAGCCTTAATGATTTAGTGAGACGCTCAGCAATATATCAAGACTGTTTCAAAATAAAAAATATAAAGGGCTAGGGGTATAGTTCAGAAGTAGAATGCTCCTACGTTCAGTTCCCAGTACAAAAAAATCATTGGAAGTTTGATGCTGATGAGTGACACTGATCAATGTTATTTTTTTATTTTTTATGGTACTGGAGATGGAATCCAGAGGTATTCTACTTCTGGGCTACACCCCGCCCTATTCTATTTTTTATTTTGAAACAGGGTCTAAGTTGTAGAGGACCTCACTAAGTTGCTAAGGCTGGTTATGAAGCTGCCATCTTCTGGTTTCAGTCTCTCAAGTACTGGGGATTACTGGGGTATACCACCACACCTGGATCAGATTATTTTATTTTATTTGTATTTGTGTGTGTGTGTGTGTGTGTGTGTGTGTGTGTGTGTGTGTGTGTGTCACTAGGGATTGAGCCCAGGGACATTCTATCTCTGAGCTACACCCCCAGCCCTATTTTTTATTCTTTCTTTTGAAACAGGATCTCACTAAGTTGCAAATGGCCTCACTAAGTTGCTGATGCTGGCTGTGAACCTGTGATCCTCTTGTCTCAGCCTCCCAAGTACTGTGATTACAAGCATGCACCACCACGCCTGGCTCAGATTAATGATTTAAAAGCTCATTTGAAAGCCAGGCATGGTGGCGCATGCTTGTAATCCCTGTTTGTGGGAGGCTGAGACAGAAGGATCACAGATTCGCAGTCAACCTCAGCAACTTAGCGAGACCCTGTTTCCAAATAAAAAATAAAATAGGGTTAAGTGTGTATTCAGAGGTAGAAGACTCCTGGGTTCCATCCTCAGTACCAATAAATAAATAAATAAATAAGTACGTACGTACATACATACATACATTCATTTGAAGCTGAACATGGTCTCAGTCTCCCAAAGTACTGGGATTACAGGTGTATGCCACCATGCCTTGTAGATTCTGGATATATTTTTGAAAGCAGAGTATAGATTATATTCTCATGGGTTAAATGGAGAGTATAAAAGAAAGAAATTAATTAAGGATGATTCTGTAGTTTTTGGCCTGTTGGAAGAATAGGATTGCCATTTATTGCTAAGGAGATTTCTCGGAGAAAACCAGGTTTGGGAAGGAAAATGGAGAGTTTTAGAGCCGGCCATGGTGGCGCACACTTGTAATCCCAGCATTCGGGAGGCTGAGACCGGAGGATCCGGGTTCGCGGCCAGCCTCAGCTACTTAGTGAAGCACTCCGCAACTTAGTGAGACTCGGTTTCAAAATAAAGAATACAAAATAGGGCTGGGGGTGTAGCTCGGAGGTAGAATGCCCCTGAGTTCAATCCCCAGTACCGCAAAAAAGAAAATGGGGAGTTTTAATTTCAGTGTATTAAATTTGAAGTACCTTGCCAGGCCTGGTACCACAAAAAAAAAAAAGTCTCTTAGATTTCCAGATGGAGATGTTGAAAGTTCACATGGTTCTATTACTCCAGAGTTAAGGGAAGAAGTCTAACCTGGAGTTGCAAATATGATGTCACCCAGTTTTTTGTTTTGTTTGTGGTACTGGGAATTAAACCCAGAGGCATTCTACATCCAAGCTACACCCCCAGACAGATTTTATTTCTTATTTGGAAATAGGGTCTCACTAGGTTGCTGAGCCTCACTAAATTGATGAGGCTGTCCTTAAACCTGCAATCCTCCTGTCTCAGCCTCCCAAGTACTAGGATTACAGGTGTGGGATACCACTCCCAGCTCAGTACTGGGGATTGAACCCAGGGGCATTCTACCTCAGAGTTATACCCCTAGCCCTATTTTTTATTCTTTATTTTGAAACAAGGTCTCTCTAAATTGTGGAGGGCCTCACTAAGTAGCTGAGGCTGGCTGCTAATCTGCAATCCTCCCATCTCAGCCTCTCAAGTACTGGGATTACAAGCATGCGCCACCATACCAGGCTAACCCATTATTTTAAACTGACAACCTAACTTGAGAGTGCCTCCAGAGTCAGTGTGTAGGTAAAGATAGGAAGCATTCTGAGAACTGTGCCCTGGCAATCTTCAGTGTTTGGAAATGGGAAGTATGAGAAGGAACTAGTAAAGAAGACTGAGAAGACAGCCACTGAGGTAGCAGGAAAACTGGGGAGTGAGGTATATGGGAAGACCCCCAAAGAAAGTATTTCCAGTGTCTACTGCTGACAGGCTATAAGAACCAAAACTGACCATTTGATTTAGCAAAATGGAATGACCTTGTCAAAAGTAGTTTTGAGCAGAGCGCGGTGGCACACGCTTGTAATCCCAGTACTTGAAGGATTGAGACTGGAGGATCTGGGTTTGTGGTAAGCCTCAGCTACTTAGTGAGGCCCTCTGCAATTTAGTGAGACCTGTTTCAAAATAAAGAATAAAAAAAGGGCTGGGGTGTAGCTCAGAGGTAATGCCCCTGGGTTCAATCACTAGTACCACACACACACACACACACACAAAAAAAAAGTAGTTTTGGTAGGTCAGTGGATGGAATGTCTGGTTATAGTGGATGAAGAGAAAATGTAAGGAAGGAAGTTGCTGACAGTGAATATAGAAAGCCATTTGGAGGAACTTTGTCTAAAAAAGAAGATTAGTGGGAGAAGGTGTGGGTTGCGTGGATTTTTCTGATAGAAATTATAGCAAGTGCCGGGTGTGGTGGCGCACGCTTGTAATCCCAGCATTTGGGAGGCTGAGACCAGAGGATCCAGGTTCGCAGCCAGCCTCAGCTACCTAGTGAGGCCCTCCGCAACTTAGTGAGACCCGGGTTCAAAATAAAAAATTAAAAATAGGGCTGGGGGTATAGCTTGGAGGTAGAATGCCCCTGAGTGCAATCCCTAGTACCGCAAAAAAAAAAAAAAAAAAAAAAAGAAATTATAGCAAATGTGTTTTGTTTTTTGTTTTTTTGTACAGGGGCATTCTACCTCTGAGCTACACCCCTAGCCCTATTATTTTTCTTTATTTTGGAATAGGGTCTCACTAAGTTGCGGAGGGCCTCACTAAGTAGCTGAGGCTGACCGCAAACCTGCAATCCTCCTGTCTCAGCCTCCCAAGTAGTAACAAGTTTAAATGCTGATTTTTGTAGGTTTTTTTTTTTTTCTTTTTGTATGTGGTAACTGGAGATTGAACTCAGAAGAATTCTACCTCTGAGCTACAGCCCCAGTCCCATTTTTATTTATTTTTTGAACAGCATCACGCTAAATTCCTGTCTCAGCCTCCCAAATACTGGGATTACAAGCATGCGCCACCACACCAGCTTTTATTTTATTTTATTTTATTTTTTATTTTGAAACAGAATCTCACCAAGTTGCTAAAGTCCTGCCTAAGTTCCTGAGGCTGACCTTGAACCTGTGATCCTCCTCTCTAAGCCTCTTTTACAGAGCTTTTTTTCTTCTGCGGTACTAGAGATTGAACCCAGGGGCATTCCACCTCTGAACTACACCCCCAGCCCTATTTTTTATTCTTTATTTTGAAACAAGGTCTCACTAAGTTGCAGAGGGCCTCACTAAGTAGCTGAGGCTGGTCACGAACCTTCGATCCTCCAGTCTCAGCCTCCCAAGTATTGGGATTACAAGCATGTGCCACCATGCCTGGCTGTAGAGCATTTTTGTTTTCTTTTGTTTTGTTTGCAGTACTGGGGATGGAACCTGGAGGCGTTCTACCACCAAGCTACAGCCCCAGGCCTATTTTTTATTCTTTATTTTGAAACAGGGTCTCACTAAATTGCAGAGGGCCTCACCAAGCAACTGAGGCTGGCCATGAACACCCAAATCAATGTTTAAAAATGCTCTACAAGCCAGGCGTGGTGGTGCACGCTTGTAACCCCAGCATTTGGGAGGCTGAGACTGGAGGATCCAGGTTCGCAGCCAGCCTCAGCTACCTAGTGAGGCCCTCTGCAACTTAGTGAGACCGTATTTCAAAATAAAAGAATAAAAAATAGGGCTGGGGGTATAGCTCAGAGGTTGAATGCCCCCAGTTCAATCCCCAGTACCACAAAAGTAAATAAATTAAATAAATAAATAAGTAAATAATAAACACTGGAACTGAGTGTGGTGACGCATGCTTGTAACCCAGCATTTGGGAGGCTGAGACCGGAGGATCCAGGTTTGTGGGCACCTCAGCTACCTAGTGAGGCACTCCACAACTTAGTGAGACCCTGTTTCAAAATAAAGAATAAAAAATAGGGCTGGGTTTACTGGAACAAACTTTTATGTGGTCACATTACATCTCTCCGCCTCTTGCACTATTGTCTTGTTTCACTGATCTTAGCTTTAAACACAAGAAAAGTCTTTAAAAAGCCTGCATTGTGTATTAAACACCAGGTAATATGTGCAAAACAGAGGGCTCCCGTAACAACTTTTAATGTGCGAATTGGCAGAAAAAGGTAGCGGTATCATGAATATGAAAAATTGGCTAATATTGTTATTGCAGATACCACATTCATTATACTGCAGTACTGTACATATTTTTCTTAGAAAGTAGCTATTTGTGCTTATTAGTATTTAACTTTAACACATTGTTATGTGAGAAATGTTACTGGGGAAATAGATCAGCCACTTTTAAGGTGCTGTCATATATCTTGGAATGAATTATCTAAAATCATTTTAACCACTGCTACTGGAAAGTTACAAAGTCAAAATTGGGAGGTTTTATTCGTTCTTGAATTTTTCCTTTCTAAAGAGCTCTTCTATTTATACATGCCTAAATTCTTTAAAAATGTAGAGGGATACCTGTCTGCATAATATAGCTGATCATGTTTTGCTACAGTTGCAGGTGAAAAAGCAAATATTAGAAAATTAAAAAAAGAAAAACAAAACAATAGGGCTGGGCGTATAGTACGGAGGTAGAATGCCCCTGAGTTCAATCCCCAGTACCCCCCCCAAAAAAATAAATAAATAAACACTGAGCCGGGCGTGGTGGCACACGCTTGTAATCCCAGCATTCGGGAAGCTGAGACCGGAGGATCCAGGTTCGCAGCCAGCCTCAGCTACCTAGTGAGGCACTCCGCTACTTAGTGAGACTCGGTTTCAAAATAAAGAATAAAAAATAGGGCTGGGATATAGCTCAGAGGTAGAATGCCCCTGAGTTCAATCCCCAGTACCGGAAAAAAATAAACACTGATTTGGTAGAGAAGAAACTAGATCATGTAGAAAAGAGTGGACAATTAGTGGAGGAATGCCTTTGGGTTGGCGAAAAGGAAGAGGATATAAGCAGAGGTGCTAGGCTTCAAATGGACCTTATTTGGAGTATAAGGAGATCAGATGACGAAAATGGCCCACTGACAGGAAGGTGTGGCAGTGTGGGAGCTTGTGGATATTCTCTTTTGGCTCCTACATACTTGATGAAATAGGAAGCAAGGTCCTCATGGGGAAGAAGGAAAGTATGAAACAGGCATCTAGGAGAGTGAGTGTAACAGGAAACCTTATCAAAACTGCTGGGCAATATTGAGGGCTCACAGCCGGGCAAGGTGGCGCACACTTGTAATCCCAGTACTTGGGAGGCTGAGACTGGAGAATCCGGGTTCGCGGCTAGCCTCAGGTACTTAGTGAGGCCCTCCACAACTTAGTGAGACCCTGTTTCAAAATAAAGAATTAAAAATAGGACTAGGGGTATAGCTCAGAGGAAGAATGCCCCTGAGTTCAATCGCCAGTACCACAAAAAAAAAAAAAAAAATTGAGGGCTCACCTGTGGTAGGTGGAAGTGAGTTTAAAGTGTGAAGGTGAGCATGGCTCTTTGTTTTTCTCTGGTAACATTTGGTGACATGAATACATGTGTAGAACAGGTAGAAAAACTGGTGACAGCTTTTTAAAAAATCGAGTCCTACTAAGTCTTAAGCCTTCTTATTAGCAGAGACTACATACAGTTAGCGCTCTTTATCTGCTGGTTCTACATCCAGAGATTTATCTAGCCATGGATTGAAAATGTATTTAGGTTTATGACATGTGTGTACTGAATATGTAGAGACTTTTTATTTTCCTTGTCATTATTCCTTAAAAAATATAGTGTAACAACTATTTATATAGCATTTTCATTGTTTTAGGTATTGTGAATAATCTAGAGATGACAGAGTATATGGGAGGATGTGTGTAGATTATATGCAAATACTGTGGCTATTTACTTATTTATTTGTTGTTTGTTTATTTTTGTGGTATTAGGAATTGAACCTAGGGACATTCTACCTCTAAGCTCCACCCCCAACCCTATTTTCTAATTTTTTATTTTGAAACAGTCTCACTAAGTTGCTGAGGCTGGCCTTAAACCTGTGACCCTCCTGTCTCAGCCTCCTAAGTACTGGGATTACAGGCTTGTCCCACACCCAGCTTAGATGCTGCAGTATTTTATATGAGAAACTTGAGCAATGCAGGTTTTGATAGGTGGAGGAGGGTGGGTGTGGCCTGGAACCAATCGCCCTTTAATCCCAAAGGATAACTGTAATTTGACTGTCTACTTTCCTGTCTCAGGTTGATCTTCACTCGAAAGGGGGTGCTTCGTGTGGAGGGATTTCTAAGCCCTCAGCAAAGTGACCCTGATGCCATGAACCTGTGGATTCCCTCTTCCTCCTTAGCAGAAGGGATAGACCTAGAGACCTCAAAATACATCCTGGCCAACGTTGGCGACCAGTTCTGTCAACTTGTAATGTCTGAAAAGGAAGCCATGATGATGGTGGAGCCACACCGTAAGACTTGTCTTCCAGACACTTCTATTTGGAAACTTTTATTTATTTTTTTTTTCACTTAAAGGGAGGATTGGAGGAGTAGAAGATGGTGTATTCTATGGTTGAATTAAGACTAATAAGTTTTCTCTCTGTAGTAACCTGTAGTTGAAGCCTTAACTATATCTAACTGAATTTATTCTTTCAGTCTTACACAGTTAACAAACCAAAACAACTACCAAAGCAGTTTCATCATTTTACAGTCCCACCAGCAATGTATAGGGATTTCTTCCCTGCTGCCTTTCATTGTTCTTATAACTGCCATAAGATATTTTGTTTTCTCATGTGAGTTTGGTTCACTCTGTGTATTTTCAGTTTGCTTTGAACATGTTTATACATTAGTAAAGCAATATCCTGGTTTGTGACTAGATGAGATGCTACTGGCTGCTATTTTTCACATCCAGAAACCATGTTATTCATTTATACTTTCACATCTGTAAGATACTGTACACTATTTCCAGACCAAGGAAAATTGTACTATGAAATTATACCCTAAATATCAAGAGAAGAATCCTCTTATTTCAAGCTCTCCCAAACTAGAAATTTTATCGTCTCTTAAATGACAACATGTAGCATTAATTTCCTATTAATAGTAGGTTATATCTTGGTTTTATTACAAGCCTTTGAAATGCTGGGAATTCTTTGTGTTTTGTTTCTCTTACAATTATAGAAATACAAACTTCTCAGCCAGGCATGGTGGCGCACGCTTGTAATCCCAGCATTTGGGAGGCTGAGACCGGAGGATCCGGGTTCTCAGCCAGCCTCAGCTACCTAGTGAGGCACTCTGCAACTTAGTGAGACCCTGTTTCAAAATAAAGAATAAAAAAATAGGGCTGGGGGTATAGCTCGGGGTAGAATGCCCCTGAGTTCAAACCATAGTACCACAAAAAAAAAAAAAAGAAACACAAACTTTTGTCGGGCGTGGTGGTGCACGCTTGTAATCCCAGTACTTGGGAGGCTGAAACAGGAGGATCACAGGTTTGCGGCCAGCCTCAACTACTTAGTGAGGTCCTCCACAACTTAGACCCTGTTTCAAAAGGCTGGGGGTGTGGCTCAGAGGTAGAATCCCCCTGGGTTCAATCCCTAACTCCACAAAAAAAGGGAAGGAAGAAAGGAAGGGAGGGAGGGGAAACACAAACTTCATGAATCTGAGCTATTGCTGGACAAAATGACATGAATGGTGATCAGTGGATCTGAGATATTTTACTATTATTCAGGACAGTCAGTACTAAAATATTCATCTTCCTCTTTCCATCAGAGAAAGTTGCATGGAAGCGAGCTGTGCGTGGTGTGCGGGAGATGTGTGATGTGTGTGAAACAACTCTCTTCAACATCCACTGGGTTTGTCGCAAATGTGGATTTGGTGTCTGCCTTGACTGTTACCGGCTCAGGAAAAGCCGACCACGCAGCGGTAAGCAAGTATTATTCTGTGCAGTTCTAAAGATAACCTGTAGCTGGGCACATGGTGCACACCTGTAATCCCAGTATTACGGAGGCTGAGACAGGAGAGTCACAGGCTCCAAGCCAGTCTCAGCAATTTAGCAAAACCCTCAGCAATTTAGCAAGACCCTGTTTCAAAATAAAAAAATAAAAAGGGCTGCAGGTGTATCTTAGAGGTGGATGCTCCTGGGTTTAATCTCCAGCACATAATAACGATGATAACCTGTTAGAGGTATGTCAGTGGAGGTATGAGACTTAGAAATTAAAACAGAGCCCGGGTGTGGTGACGACACCTGCCTATAATCCCAGTACTTGGGAGACTGAGACAGGAGGATTGTAGGTTTGAGGACAGCCTTTCAAGTAGTAAGACTCTCATCAACCTAGCGAGACCCTTTTTCAAAATAAAAATAAAGTAGGGTGAGGGTGTAGCTTGGATGTAGAATGCCCCCAGGTTCAATCCTGAATACCACAAAAAAAAGAAAAGAAAAGAAGTTGAAACAAGAAGCCGGGTGTGATGACATATGCCTGTAATTCCAATACTTGGGAGGCTGAGACAGGAGGATTGCAGGTTTGAGGACAGCTTCGGCAAGTAGAGAGACCCTCACCAACCTAACAAGACCCTGTTTCCAAACAAAAACAGCTGAAGGTGTAGCTTGGAAATAGAATGCCCTTGTGTTTAATCCCCAGTACCACAGAAAAAAAGAAAAGAAATTGAAACAGGAAGCCACTCATGGTAGTGCATGCCTGTAATCCCAATATTTGGGAGGCTAAGACAAGAGAATCAGAGGTTTGAGGAGAGCCTCAGCAATGTAACAAGACAGTAATCAACTTAGCAAGATCCTGTTTCAAAATAAAAATAAAATAGGGAGCCGGGCATGGTGGCGCATGCTTGTAATGCCAGCATTCGGGAGGCTGAGACCGGAGGATCTGGGTTCGAGGCCAGCCTCAGCTACCTAGTGAGGCACTCCAAGACTTAGTGAGACTTGATTTCAAAATAAAGAATAAAAAATAGGGCTGGGGGTGTAGCTCGGAGGTAGAATGCCCCTGAGTTCAATCCCCAGTACCGCAAAAAATAAATAAATAAAATAAAATAGGGCTGGAGGTGAGGCTCGGAGGTAGAATGCCCCTGAATTCAATCTCTAATACCACACACAAAAAAAGAAATTGAAGCAGGAATAGGCTTGTTGTGTCCCATCATTAAGCTGATTAGTTCTATTTATCTTTGTTGTTTTGGTTTTTTTGTTGTTGTTGTTTTGTTTTGTTTTTTGCGGTACTAGGGATTGAACTCAGGGGCAGTCTACCTCGGAGCTATACCCACAGCCCTATTTTTTACTCTTTATTTTTGAAACAAGGTCTCACTAAGTTGCGGAGTGCCTCACTAGGTAGCTGAGGCCGGCCGTGTTTATCTTTGTTGTAAGACCTTAAAATTGCCAGCACTCAGCCTAACTGGAAAAGCTAAAACAAGCCAAGAAGGATTACTCCATATCTTACCTTGTTTTTTTCTGTTTTGAAATAGCTTTATTGAGATATATTTCATATACCATAAATTCACTGTGTTTGTGGGGTTTGCTGGGGATGGAATCCAGGGGCACTCTGCCACTGAGCTATACCCCACTCTTTGTATTTTTATTTTGAGACAAGCTCTTGCTAAGTTGCCCAGACTGGCCTCAAACTTGTGATCCTTTTGCTCTAGCCTCCAAAGTAGCTAGGATTACAGCTACTGGTGCGTGCCACCAGTGACCTGGCAGAATTTACCCTTTTTAAGTATACAATACAGCCGAGTACAGTGACACACACCTACAATCCCAGGAGGCTGACCAGAGGATGACAGGTTCAAGGTCAGCCTATGTTAACTTAGATCCTGTTTCAAAATAAAACATAAAAAGAGCTGGGGGTGGAGGTGTGGCTCAGAAGTAGATCCCTCTCCTGAATTCATCCCCAATACAACAACAACAACAAAAAGTATACACTTCAGTAGTTCAATTTTGTAAGGTTGTACAACCATCACCACTATCTAATTTCCTTTTCAATACCCCCAAAACACCTTGTACTCATAGCAATCACTTAGCCATTCCTCCTGCTCTCAGTCTGGCTACCACTAATCTAATTTCTGTCTCTATAGGTTTGCCTATTCTGATCATGGCATATAAATGGAATCAGACAAGCTGGACTTTGTGGTGCACACTTGTAATCCCAGTACTTGGGAGGCTGAGACAGGTTCACAGGTCTGAGGACAGCCTCAGCAAGTAGTGAGACTCTCATTAACCTAGTGAGACCCTGTTTCAAAAATAAAAATAAAATAGGGTTGGGGGTGTAGCTCAAAGGTAGAATACCCCTGAGTTTAATCCCCAGTACCAAAAAAAAAAAAAAAAAAGGAATTATACAGCCAGGTGTGGTGGCACATGCCTGTAATCCCAGTACATCAACAGTGTAGATAAATCTCAAAAGCAATATGCTGAATAAAAGAAACCTAATACATCCTGTATGCTTCCATTATATGAAATTCTAATAAAGCAAAAATTCACCAGGCATGATGGCACACACTTGTAATCCCAGTACTTGGGAGACTGAGACAGGAGGATTGTAGGTTCTTGGCAGGCCTCAGTTACTTAGGCCCTCCGAAACTTAGTGAGACCCTGTTTCAAAAATAAAGAATAAAAAATGGGGCTGGAGGTGTAGCACAGAGGTAGAATGCCCTTGGGTTCAATCCCCAATACAATAAATAAATAAATAAGCAAGCAAATATTCTAGTAAAGCAATCCCTTAGTATTAGAAAGTTGATTAGTGGTGGCCAAGATTCAAAGAAGGGTATGAACTGCAAAGACCTTAAGAAAACTTTTGGAGAGGAGACAGAAGTGTTTTATATCATGATTTTGGCAATATTCATTCATACAACTGAATATGTTTTTTGAAACTCATTGAGGTACATTTTTTTTTTTTTTTTTTTTTTTTTGCGGTACTGGGGATTGAACTCAGGGGCATTCTACCCCCGAGCTATACCCCCAGCCCTAGTTTTTATTCTTTATTTTGAAACCGAGTCTCACTAAGTTGCAGAATGCCTCACTAGGTAGCTGAGGCTGGCCGCGAACCCGGATCCTCCGGTCTCAGCCTCCCGAATGCTGGGATT
>PVLC010010245.1:0-51084 GCA_004027655.1 Graphiurus murinus | reverse complement strand
TTCTAGTATTTGAGAGGCTGAGACTGGAGGATCGCAGGCTCACGGCCAGCCTCAGCAATTTAGTGAGGCCCTGATTCAAAATTTAAAAATAAAAAATAGAGTCGGGCGTGGTGGCGCATGCTTACTTGTAATCTCAGTACTTGGGAGGCTGAGACAAGAGGATCACAGGTTCACGGCCAGCCTCAGCTACTTAGTGAGGCCCTCCGAAACTTAGTGAGACCCTGTTTCAAAATAAAGAATAAAAAATGGGACTGGGGGTGTAGCTTGGAGGTAGAATGCCCCTGGGTTCAATCCCCAGAACCACAAAAGTTATCAATAAATAAATACATAAATAAATACATACATACATACATACATAAAATATTTTTGTTTTGATTTTGTGGTGTCTCCATAGAATATTACATGTATTCACTTTCATGCAAAAGATTTCTTATGGTATAATCTACTCAGTTTATTGACCGTAGAGGGTACAAAAATATGTAGATAAACTTCTCATTCTTGAAAAAAAATCTACATTTACACACACACACATATACACATTGTACTTTTTGACAAGTAGAGTCTGAAAATTAGCAAGAGCTGCCCATTGCCACCTTACCAAGCAAATTTATTCCCTTCTATCATCACATTTTGGTGATAGAAACAAGTATAATACAGCAGGAAAAAAAACTAATTTTATAGTATCTTATTTTCTCATTTCTTTTCATTTATTTTAAATTCTTTTTCTTCCTCTGTATTGAATTGAGGGGAAAAATCAAGGCTTTTCTATTTTGCAGAAGCCAGTAAATATTCCCTAGAATAGCATATTGCTGTTGAACTAGAAACCAAGAGATTAAGCAACAGAGTGGTACCTTTCACTAAAGTGAGCATGTGGCTTTCTATCTGATTCCTTCACATAAATAATGTCTTTGGTTAATGCAGTAACGGCATGTGGTCAGTCATAATGTTTTGTTCTCTTTCCTGTCCTCCTCATTCTTTCTCAACTCCAGTTTCCACCCAATACTTGCCCACTTGTAAATCCCACTTTTAAGATGGGCTACACATCTATGGTAGTCTATTCACAGGGCCATCATTAATGAGACTATTGTATCTTTTTCTGAAGCACTCAGTGAAATGCAGTATCACAGAACCCAGGAGATACTGCCCCTGTTTTGTGGAATTATTGTTGAATGATTTGAACCTTCACAGAGTGGCTTTTCCACCTCTTCCTGGCTGAGTTATGACACTATGATGCTGTGACAAACCTACTCATAATAGACATAATAATGCTTCTCAAATTGATGGTTTCAGCGAATTCAGAAGCAAACTTGACCTTCAAGGCAAATGTGACATATTAGTATAGCCAGAAGTCATAACTGATTAGAACCATCACTAGCATCTAGCCGTAAGTAGTAATAGCCAAATTAAACAGTAACGTTGGTTACCATCTCAATGGCAAAGTTTCTGTATTTAACAAGAAACTCAGTAATCAAACACCAAAATAAATGTACCTAAGAAATAAAGACATCTACAGATGATTATCCTATAGATAATCCTTGATTATTAAAACATTTACTCATAGAACAAGTGTCATAAGAGCCTAGTTGTTGACAGTATAGATTCTGGAGCAAGAGTATGAACAATGGTTCTATTACATATCAGTCAGGTCATCTTGGCAAACTGTTTAAACTTTCTGTGCTTCAGTGGCCTTCCTGCAAAAATAAGAATAAGAAAAATATCTACTTCTAACCCTAAAGTATTATAAATGTTAGGTCAATTAAGATAGGAAAAGAAGCTGAGCATGGTGGTTCAAGCCTATAACCTCAGTACTTGGAAGGCTAAGACATGAGGATCACAAGTTTGAAGCCAACCTCGACAACTTAGTGATACCCTGTTTAAAAAAAAAAAAAAAAATTAAATAGAGCTAGGGATGTAGCTCAGAGGTAAAATGCCCCTATGTTCAATCCCCAATCTTCCCCCCCCTCTCTCTCTCACACACACACACACACACACATACACACACACATATACACATACCGCAAAGATAAGAAAATGATTTGTGACTGTCAAATAGCAATATCTAATACATTCATTATTTTAAAGTCTTTGATTTTATGATTCAGAATAAACATCCTACAGTATTCCTTTTCAAAAATCTTTGAATCTGTTTCCTTTCTTCAAAATATTTGAACTGCAATTTTCTTTCATACTGCTAAATATTCACAATGGCTTAGAGTTAATGGATAGGGAACACTTCAACATTATAAGACTAAGCATATAATTTATAAGAAATATAATGTATGTGGAAATGTGTTTCTGACCCTATTTGCACAGTGAGTCCTAGTTTGGTATCACAGGATCAGAACCATAGCAAGGCTGCCAGGGTGGCCGGGATACTTCCCTTGGTCTCTCTCTATTACCATTTTCTAGAAACGTTTACCTTACTTGGCCTTCTGTTCCTTCTTTGCTCTAGGAGATAGGATCAAAGCCAAGGGAAAGTGATTTCTTTCCATCTCTACCCCTCCCTCATATAACTAATCATCTCCCCATCCTCTCTTTCTAACCCTCAAAGCTGTGAAGGTCAGCTGTGTTGTGGATTACTGTCAACTTGGAAAGCTTTCCAAAAATCAAATCTCTTTGACTATTGTTTTGTTGTTGCTCTTTAAATTGTTTAGCAATTTCCCTCATTTTGCTTCATAGGCACTTGTTAAATATTTGCTAAAGTCAATTGAAAGTGGTTTCCCAACACTTTGGCCACTCCCTGTTTTTGTATTCCAATAATTTTAGCAGGAAGAAAACTCTAAAAATAATTCGAGTAACAAATGCAGGCTTTTCCCCCAGCTAGCTCAATTGGCCTTGATTTTGTATTTTCTTCCTACTAAGTATTATACCATACTGTGTGTGAAGCCCTCAAAAGGAAAAGAATGTACTTTTTGGAAGTTCAACTTACTAGTATGCAAAGTAGTAAGAAATAATTGTATTGAAAGAATTTGACGCTGAAGTTTCAGATACTTTCCCAGACAAAACTACTCGACATCTCAAGTCTTTTCTGTAGAGTCGATTGAAGTACTGACATGTTCCCTCATTTGCCTGAGGCCAGAGCCTCATCACGGATCACTGAATCTGTTTAGGTATAATTACAGCGATTCAAGAACTCCACTTAGACATGGCATTCTTTTGACGGTTAGGAGTTGCTTTATAAATATAACTGTAGCAAATACAATTACAAGTCTGAAACTCCAGAGAGCTTCCTGTACTGACTGAGATGCAAAAAAGTCCTACTAGTTGGTGTGTTCAGGCGGTGCGTAGCAATAGAAATGGTTCTTTTCTATTTCATTTTCATTTCTTTAAGTAGCATCATACTTAATATCTGCAGAGATAAGAGCAAACTGCTAGTCACCTGAACACTGATAGAGAAATACTATTGAAATCCTTCTCTAGCATTAAAATGACCAAATACACGTGGAAACTAACTTAGTTTTTTTTTTTTTGGTTACAAGTTACAGCAGTGAAATCTGGTTTTGCCTATCAGCATATGTTAAATTGGACCACAGAAACAAACTTCTGGCCACCAATTTTATAATCTACAATCATGGGCCAAAAATATAAATAAAAATTTCCTAGGAAATGACTTTCCTAAAGTGACAGCATTTAGCCTTGGTTGCTGAAATCAAAGAAGTATTTCTAGTGGATCTAAATAAATCTGGGGGAAAGAATTTCCCAGTAATAGAGGAAAATCTTCCAAAAAGAAGGAAGGGAGAGAAGAAGGAAATGAAAAGAAAAAAAAAATTCACATTTGAAGAAGGTTGATTCTTCTTTTAAAAGCCAGAAAAAGAGTTTCAAAATCATTGTTATCATCATAAAAGAAATTCCAGACCAATTATATTAGCAGGGAATGTTCTAATTGTGCTTGGGTACAGAGAGGGTGACAGATTTACAGTTGATGATTTCTAAGGAGATGAAGCAGAAAATATTTCGTATTCATTTTGGGACTTTGAACCACAGCAGACAGAGATTAGGAATTTCCCACATCATTATACAAATTTGATTATGATGATGGGACCAGTATGGACTGGTCTGCTTTCTACAAGGATAATAGCAAGCAACTATTATTCAGAATTAAGAGGATTCATTTGAGGCTGTTTCTTAGCTGGGTCTAATCACTCTTGTGTGGGACTTTGCTGCCCTTTAATGAGAAGACCTTGAAAGTTAAACCAGAAACTTAAGGAGTCTCATTCCAGCAATATCGTGTACGTCTTTGTAGCCATTGTGAAGAATTATACACACACCACTACATTGTAGGATGATTTTCTTAAGAGATCATTTCCATTCTTCTCAACCTTGTCATTGTCATTCTAAAGTTATAATTTAAAATAAGTCCTCCTTATTTTTCTCACAGAGCCACTGAAGTCAAACCCTCATAAAAGTTCTCATCACCCTCCCAGTAATACTAATAGATCTGATAATATTAGTAGATGATATTTCTTTTGTACTTACTTATATGCCAGACACTCTTCTAAGCTTTTCATGTATAAATTCACTTACTCCTAACAGATAGATACTACATATTTCTTGGATCCTAAGATACTTTATTTTGCCACAATTTGCATGTTAGTAATCAGAACAGAGCTTACAGAAGAGGACAGTTTATAAACACTGCCCAATGACAGTCACACCGTGGTTGTCATAGCTTGTCCACACACAAATTTGACCAGAATAGTTTATTTTGTCAGACTTGGTGTCTATAGTGCTATCAGGAGGTAGTGGAAACTTGAAGAGGCAGAGACAAGTGGACATTAGGTTGTCATGCATGTCCTTGGCAGGAATATCACAATCATGGCCCGGCCCGGCCCTCTCTTTGCTGCTGAGCCACGTTGAGGTGAGCAATTTTCTCTGCCCTCTTCTCTCCACCACGATGCATCACCTTGACACTGGCCCAAAGGCAACTGGGCCAAGCAACCATGGACAAAAACCTCTGAAACCATGAGCTAACATAAATCTTCATAACCTTTAAGTTGATTTATCTCAGGCATTTTGTTGCGGCAACAGAAAGCCCATTAACACCATAATGAATACTGGGTTCTTTCTTTCTTTCTTTCTTTCTTTCTTTCTTTCTTTCTTTCTTTCTTTCTTTCTTTCTTTCTTAGTGATTCATAAAATAATGGCATCCTACAGTGATTGATATGTTAAATTTGATAAGCTATGAATTTGTTACCTCTATTTTAAAAATAAGGCACTAAGAACTAGTTTTGGAAATTTTTCCAATTGTCTAGTTCCTGGGGGAACTGGAATTCATACCTAGGCAAGCTAGCTCCAAAATCTGTACTTTTTACCACTACACTACACTGCCAGATAGAGTGAGGCCCACAACCCTTCTTACAGATAGGTGCCCTAGCAAAGTTTAGGTCAGCTTCAACTTACAAAGGAATTTAAAGCAGCATACTATAGAGATACATGCATATCCACATTTATAGCAGCACAATTCACAGTAGTAAAGTTTAGTCAGGTTATAAAATCAGCCTAGGTGTCCATCAACAGATGAATGAATAAAATATGTATTATATATACACATAACAGTTTTATTCAGACATAAAGAAGAACAAAATGAAGTCATTTGTAGGTAAGTATGTGAAATTGGAGGGCATCGTGCTAAATAAGTCAGATTCAGAAAGTCAAGGGTCATTGTTTTGCTCTCATATGTGGAAGCTGGATATAAAAACTGGGTGGGGTGGTGGAATCTCATGAAATTAGAAGGAGTCCAATAGAAAGGAGACCAGATGAGGAGTAAGGAGAGGAAAGAGGTGAGGGAAAAGGAAGGTATGAGGGAAGGAATTATACAAAATTATGCTATGTAAATTCACCAGTAAAATATTTTTAAATAATAAATCTAACAGTAGTTGTTGATTATTCCTCTAAAAGCAAATGCTTATGAATGACTTCCTTCCATTGCCCAGACAATGGTAAGAAAACTTGGAAAAGAGTCTTGATCAATTATTTAGTGGTCCTCACGAGAAAACTTTATACCCTGTACCTTCCCAGCCTGCTTTGTAGTGTTGACATGAGGGAGAGTCGGCGTCTTCGCCAGTAGGAACAAGGGCCATTGATGTAGCTTGTGAACGCATGGCTGTGTAACTTCATCTATCAAAGCCATTTAGCAAGTCCTTTTCCTTCTCACATAAACAGCGCAGTCATGCCAAGCAGAACATAACGCATACGATTTGTAATCCGGTATGGTACTACTTAATTCTTATGTTTAGTTGCCAGCATTTTAATTAAGAATGTATTGGCATATGTTGGCCAGTATCCTGCTACATGGAATTATTCCGTGTGCCAAGCACAAGGACAAATCATCGCTGCCTGGAATCGGGGGAGGGGGGGACTCAACAACACTTTGGTTCAACTGATTTCTGATAGACCTTTTCTACAAAAGGCCATTGTAAACCCAACACAATAAGGTAATTTTTTTTTTTTCTTTTTTGCGGTACTGGGGATGGAACTCAGGGACATTCTACCTCCGAGCTACACCCCCAGGCCTATTTTTTATTCTTTATTTTGAAACCGAGTCTCACTAAGTTGCGGAGTGCCTCACTAGGTAGCTGAGGCTGGCCGCGAACCCGGATCCTCTGGTCTCAGCCTCACGAATGCTGGGATTACAAGTGTGCGCCACCACGCCCGGCTCAATAAGGTAATTTTTTACAGAACAAATAATTTACCTTTGAATAGGCAGCTATTAAGAGGGAAGCATCAAGATGAAAGAAATCCTATGAACTTTTGGACAATACATAGACAAGTGTCGTTACCACACTAAAAGTCACAGATATTTCTCAGCCCAGAGTAAAATCCACCAGGGACCATGTGGTATGCAAGTTTGGAGGTCAGGTATTAATGCATACAGGCAAAGAGAGTTCTCCAGGAAAATGCCATCTTGCCTCCTAGGAGTCAGTGTCATTTACTGGAAATGTGTGTGCTCAGCTCCATATATATCTTGACCAATTTATTTCTACCCTAGATCTTAATATTTTGGGGAAGGATTTTAATTGGAGGGTATTGGGGCATATGTTTTCAGTGACCCATTTGTTTCACTCTTTGTTACTAGAACATGCCAATGTGCTACCTCAAATTGGAAATGCCATCACTCTTACTAATTATAGGAAAAATAGTTTTAAACAACAGATATTCCACAGAAAAACAACAAGTAGCATCACTCTTGGTAGGAAAGTTGTTGTGTTTGGATTGTATTTTTTTTCCAAACCCTAACAGGCCAATGCAGGCAAAGGGAGGAATCTATTAACAAGGTGTGTCTATCCTCCTGCAAATCAAAGTAAGTTTATGACCACTGTATAATATATAATAGATACCTGCGATACCCACTTTGCCAATTAAAAGTTTCATATGCACCTAGTGCCTTTCATCTGCAAGTTTTAAAATCTTAACATTGTACTATATAAAATGGCTTTATTTCTTTGGAATTTGAAGGTGTGTCTTCTTCCAGCAAGACTCAAGAGCAGCGCTCCACCTTCTGGCACAAAGTTCAGCTTCCCACACAGTGTTCAGACCATGCTGTCTCAGAACAAAAGCCTGACTCTGAGCTACCTGCAATTCGGAATCAACTGCGTGGTCCGGGCACTTTCTTGACTCAACATGGGGTCTTCCCCTGAACTCTCAACTGTCACACATGTGTTTCTTCTCTTCTTCTTTTGATGAGTTTCTGGCTTTCAGATTTTGACAAATCAGAAAAAGATCAAACCCAGCCAAAACCTGTCTTTCATTACAGCATGCTCTGGTTGAAATGTTCAAGTTTCTCACATCCATGGAATTAGAGTAAATGATGATCCAAACTGAAAGGAGTCGGGTTGTCTTCTCTCTCCTTCATATTTACATTTGCAAATCAGTCCTGCTTCACTCTCCAGGCTTTCTGTTATCTTTTGTCTTTTTGCCTCGCTTCCTCCCATTCCTTCCAGCAGGCCTGCTTACCGTTGGGTTTATAGAAACAAGATTTAGTTTTCCTTTCTGCATCAAACATTATGCTACACCTGCACCAATCACCTAGCATGGCATCAGGAGGGGGCAAGTGTTAGAAATCGCCCCAGGCTCTTGGCATCTGGAGTGTTTTCTCAGCGCCTCCTTGCAGGGGTAAAAATCAGCCAGATAGAGTAAACAGATCTCAGATGATCAGAGAAGTAAGCAAACCAGAAGTCAGGAGTTAAAACAACCACAGAGAAGCACATGAAGGCTCCAAGGGGGGAATCAGAAAGAGACGAGGTGAAGGATGAGAAGCAGATGGCATGAGAAATTGGTCCAAGATGATGTGAAATGAAAAAAGGCAGAGCTGGAGGTTGTTGAGTGCAAGAGGCCTTGGTGACATCTATATCCCAAATGTTTCCAGATCAAACCTCTACAGCAAAGACATTCATATACAAGAGTCCCCCCTTTGCCAACCTGTGGTGGCACTTGTCTCCGCTGTTCATGAGCAAATAGTTTTTCTGTTCGGTCATGATACACATTTAATGGGACAGCAATCCTTTTGAAGTGACTCAAGTCATTCTTGAAAGAGTGATGCTAATGTAATTAAAATAATGAGTCACAGGGTTGCTTCCTTATGTCTTCAGGATAGGTAGAGGAGGAAATAGAGATGTTACCTCTTTGGGTAGTCTCTTTCCATGTGTCTTCACAAAGGTTTTCTTAATGAACCAAAATAGAAATTTAACAAACATTCCTTTGATTCAAGCTGCCACAACATTGTGTTAAGATTATTAAATTTTTTCCAGGCATTGTAGGACATGCCTGTAATTCTAGTACTTGGGAGGTTGACACAGGAGGCTTGCAGGTTCAAGACCATCTTCAGCAACTTAGCAAGATCTTGTTTCAAAAATTAAAAAAAAAAATAAGCCTGGGGGTATAGCTCAGAGGTATAATGCTCCTGGGTTCAATTCCTAGTACCACAAAAAAATAAATAAATAAAAAATAAAAACAAGATTACATAATTATTAACATTTAAGTACAGCTGGGAATTATTTAAGCATGGAGATATGTTCTGGGAAATACATCATTAATTGACTTTTGTCATTATGCAAACATTATGATATTGTCATTAGGCAAGCATCAGTTGTCATGAATTTGCAAAAACCTAGATGGTCTAGTCAATCCTTCAGTGTGGCCTCTTGATGCAATCAGTGGACGTGGTAAAACCGAGGTGTATGCGGCTGCTGCCAGTGTAACAGAGTGTTATGCTGAGTTTTACAGCAGTGTTTTCATAACTAGGAGTACACTCTAAAATAGCCATGAAAAGCGTAGTATAATATATAAACCAGTAATGCAGCTGTTTATTATCATCATAAAGTACCTCGTACCATACATGATTGTATGTGTTAGACTTTTATATGACTGGCAGAGCAGCAGGTTTGTTTACACTGCACCACCACAAACACATGAGTACTGCATTGTGCTACATTACGGCAGCTACAAAGTCACCGGGCTCCAGGAATTTTTCAGCTCCGTTATAACCTTAGGCACTGCCATCATATAGGCAGCCTATTGTCAACTGTAATCTTGTCAAGCAGCTCATGACTGTATTTATTTCTTTTTTAAATATACTTTTACTGGAGCATTGTAATCACACATCATAATGGAATGCAGAGTGATAGAGACATACATGCGCACAGCACTTGGTGAGCTTCCCCCAGCTCCCTCTCCCATCCCTCCCCTTCCCCATACATGATATTGAGATTGGCATTGATAACTTCGTATGTGTATATAGAGTCAAATGAAGTGTTTCCTTCATCAAGTTTCCCCCCACTCGACCCCCTCCACCACTTCACTGGGGTTTTGTCTCCTTTATCTGGAGACCCTCTTGTATCCCAATTTCTCCATAGCTTCCATATATGAGAGAAAACCTATGACCCTTCACTTTCGGTGACTAGCTCATCTAACTAAGCATACTATTCTTTAGTTCCATCTATTTTCCTGCAAATGATATAATTTTGTTCTTCTTTATGGCTAAGTCGAATTCCATTGTCCCCAGATCATCGCCTATGCCTTGTGGTTCCCCTACACCTTGACATCTTGAATCTAATCCTTTCATGAAACCCACTTGTGTTATTGCAGAATTAGTGTGCCCTCTATTTTGAGCTGGGACCACATCTGATACATCCTTCTGATTGCTCATTTTAGGAGATGATCCATAATCCTTATAATTCAGATATGGTGGCATGATCACTTTCTGAAATGCTTTACCCTGAAGTTGCTAAGATCAGTTCTGAATTACTCCATGGGCAAGTCACCCAGGTTGAAAATTATGTTTCCTTTTACCTCTTTTTTTTTTTTTTTTTTGCAGTACTGGGGATTGAACTCAGGGGCATTCTACCTCTGAGCTATACCCCCAGCCTTATTTTTTATTCTTTATTTTGAAGCAGGGTCTCACTAAGTTGCGGAGTGCCTCACTAGGTAGCTGAGGCTGGCCAAGAACCTGAAACCTCCGATCTCAGCCTCCCAAATGCTAGGATTACAAGCATGCAACACCACGCCCGGCTTCCTTTTACTTCTAATCATTTGCTTTTAGGCCTTTTATGTAGACTTTAATTTCATTTCTATAATTTGGTAAAAGAATCATATTGATGGTGAAAGTCCAAAAAGACATTTGATGTCACCCATGAAATGCCCTTATTCTCTGTCATTCCTGCATTCTGTGCTGATGACGAATGTAACATATAGTACTAATATGAGCACTACACTTGCCCGACACTTCTTACAAAGAACTTTGTATGCGTTCTCTCTTCCAATTATCTCAAGAGCTCTGCAGAAGTAGGCTGTGTTATTGCCATCTCACCATTTTACAGATAAGGAAACAGAGATCCAGGAAGGTAATTTTCAAAGGATATATAAATATGGAGTACCTGGTATTGCTGACACCATAATGTGGCTATTTGGTTGACTTGTAACCATCAGTAACTCGTGTTTTTGAAGTTGTGTCTTAGTTATTTAATGGTGCATAACAAACCACTTCAAAATTTGGTGGCTCAAAATGATTTCCTATTTTCTCCCACTTACTGGTCTCTCTGAAGACTAACGACCACAGAGCTACTCCTAGGGTTTTTTCATGTCTACTCTCCTGGACTGAGTAAACTCTAGTGAGTAGGAGATGCAGTGGGGTGGGAGTGAGGAGTGTAGCACACCAGGGTGATAGTTTGAGTTAGGAGTCAGCAAGGAGGTAGGAAGAAGAATCCAGATTACTGGAGAGGAGGAAGTGCCTTGCATACAACCAGGTGCGCCATTAAGAATCATGTTTTGGCAAGGCATGGTGATTACTTAGTGAGACCCTCAGCAACTTAGTGAGACCTTGTTTCAAAATAAAAAAATATATAAAAATAAATAAATAGGGCTGAGGATGTAGCTCAGAGGTACAATGCTCCTTGGTTGAATCCCTGATACATACACACACAAAAAAGAATCGTGTTTTGCTTTTCACAGTTTAATTCCGTTCTTCAGTCATCTAACTTGCAGAATAACAAGAGTGCAGTGGGAAGAAGGAGGGAGCAGGACATTGGCTCCACACAACTGATGCAGGGCGCAATGAAGTAGGCTACATTACAGGAACATAAAAAGTCATCAACTGGGTTTCCCCTCCAAAAAATTAAACTGAAAAATCATCATGTTCAGGGTGTGTCTTTTTTTATTAAAAATGAGGAACAATCATTTGAATATGAAAAAAAAATTGAGACATTGCATTTTCATAAACTACCTAAGATCTAATTCAACCACAGCGTCTCTTGAGGGAGGTCTTTGCAGAAAATAAAAAGACAATCACAAAACCAAATAAAGTTGATGCAATTTCAAATAATCTCAAAGAGAATTATGCGATACTGACATTTTCCTTTTCAACATATAAACTAAGCAGGGCATAGTGGTGCACACCCGTAATCCCAGCACTTTGGAGGCTGAGACAGGAGGATTATAGGTTCGAGGTCAGCCTCAGCAACTTAACAAGGACCTCAGGAATTTAGTGAGATCCTGTTTCAAAATAAAATATAAAAGAGAGTTAGGGTGTAGCTCAGAAGTAGAATGCTCCTGGGTTCCATTCCCCAGTGCAAAAATAAACAAACAAATAAATAAACAAGCAAGCAAACAAATTAAAGTAAATAAATGAAAATAAATGTCTAAAGAAGTCATTGCTAAAGCTAAAGCAAAACTTTCTTTGCCTAAAATACTGACGTACACATATTTTCCTTTTTAATGAAACCTGGCCTCTGTGAAGTATGTGTAAACTTCAAGCTAGTTCCACACTTCTCCATGAGGTTTTCCACCATTCTAGATGTTACATCTTTTAACCATATTTTAATCTATCATTGCTATGGCTCTCAGGTTCAGTGTAAGTAAAATCACACATTATAAAGAATTGGAAGAAATCCTTTATAACAATTTAGTCTCCAGAAGAGTGAGTGTATAACTTGACAATAATGGAGTCACAATAACAGACTCTAATTTATCTATGGCAAATGGAAATGAAGGAAGATAGTTAAGGCCTTGGGTACTGCAAATGTAGTATTTTAACAACTGAGCTCAACCTTCTCACTCAGCAAACTATTTCTTTGCCAGTAGGTCCTCTACATGTATATGTTCATATTGTTATCGAATAGCAATTGCATGAATTTGGAATTTGTTATTCATGTGATGAGCACTTCTAGACACAGAGTGAACCTCTGTTAGTTATTGGAAGATGTTCATGCTTTCAGAAAACCCAGAAATGCAGGAGAGAGACAAACAATACAGATATTGGTAACGGGAAGCTTCTGCCTCTCAAGATCCAAATATAATGGATTCCTAGCCTTGCCAATTTTACAGTGTGTGAAAGTTCAGAGCATTTCTTCCGTGTCCTCCCTCATCTACTGAGCTCTTGTTTCTGCACGTGCTGCTTCTGCACTGCACTGCACTGAGTGGACTCAGATGTGAAAACTCAGCTTCCCTTTGAGTTCCACTTTTAAAAAGTTTTATTCATATTTATGAGCCCAATAAACTTCACAGAGAATGGTGTGAAAGAAGACAGATGAGGGATTTACACCACAGGAATGTCCACAGTGTATAAGCAGGCTGTGAGAGCAGATAATCTGGAAGCTAAGTGACATTTTGTTCACCTATAACTATCAGTGGCCACCAGGCCATTGTGGGCTTTCACCAGATTTGTCTAGTTCTAACATCTCCCCATCTTGCTCTTACCTCTCTCCCCCAAATCATCTGCTTCGCAACTGCCCCTTCTCTCCTGTACTGTGATAGATGCTCAAAATTCTTGTAACTCTAGTAGAAAGGGGAATGTTCCCTCCTCCAAAGTCTTGGCACCATCTAACCCTAGATATTTCCAACAGAGAATTCTGTCCTTGAGAGAAAGTCTTGTGAAAGTTACAATCATAGGCTTAAAATATTCCCTCTTCTGTCACATACCTCTAATTCAAGGCAAGAATACAAAAACTGGAAAATAACAATATCATAATTATAGATTTCTTATAGTAGTGAGATTTACTGATTATATATATGTAAATTGACATAATTGTGGAACTTTGTGATGAGTTTTTTCTTACTGTTTATCAAAATGTTTAGAACCAAGATAACTTTAGAGTGACAGAAAACATTGCTTATTGATGGAATTTTTTAAACTTACTCATTTTTATTTTATTTTAGTTAGTTAGTTAGTTAGTTAGTTGGTTAGTTTGTGGTGCTTGGATTTAACCCAGGGGCATTCTACCTCCAAGCAACATCACCAGCCCTATTTGCTGAGTTGCTGAAAGCCTTGCTAAATTGCTGAGGCTGGCTTTAAACCTGCGATCCTACTGACTCATCCTCCCAAGTACTGGAACTGTGGCCATGCACCAGCATGTCTTGCACATTTTTAGCTGGTGATGAATCTAGAATGGATGACCAGGCCCAGAACCTTATGACCATTTTACTTGGACATATTGCAGGGACTAAAATCTGCCTTTAAATCCTTGATGAGAATGCCTAGGTATAGATGGAGTTCATCCTGAGGCAGGGGAATGATGAAGAACCAATGTTCTGAGCTACAGCAAAGCAGAAAAGTCATCAGAGGTGAATGAATGTCAGGGAGTGACAATGAGTAGTGCCACTCACGATCCTCTTTCTCAAGTCAAAGAGGACTAAGGGAATATTATCCTAAGAACCTCAGGACATGAAACTCATAATTAAATGAAACATCCAGACCACACTTTGGGAGTACTTACCAAAACATTAGGAATGCTGATAGAAAATCTCTTCTTCACCTTGGTGCTGATACAATGCAGATTCTGTGTAGATGGAAACACTATCTTCATAAGGTGTTGGTCACAAGACCAACACAAACAGCTGTGCTACTGAGGGCATATGCAACACTTCATTATCCCTAGAGTAAATCTTTTCCTGCCTTGACAATTTGGGAGTTGCAGCCTTATAGGGAAATCTCCCAATCCATAAGCCCTGCTTTCACTATAAGGAACCCACAGTGGGAAAGATCTTAACTACTGTAGAAGAAGCATAACACACTACACACACCAGTCATCCTAGGTATTCATTATGAATCTGGCCTAATGAGCAAAGATCACCAGGCATTTTGGAAAAATAACCAATAAATAAAACCAATAAAAATAATAACCAATAAAAACCAGGACATAATGAAATTTAGAATAGAATTACAAGCTGGGCGTGGTGGCGCATGCTTGTAATCCTAGCATTCGGGAGGCTGAGACCGGAGGATCCGGGTTCGCAGTCAGCCTCAGCTACCTAGTGAGGCACTCGACAACTTAGTGAGACTCGGTTTCAAAATAAAGAATAAAAAAAAAAAAAATAGAGCTGGGGGTGTGGCTCGGAGGTAGAATGCCCCTGAGTTCAATCCCCAGTACCGAAAAAAAAATAGAATTATAAAAATAAAAATTTCAGGGAATTAAAAAAAAATCAAAGGGTGGGGTTGATTATTTCGTGGAAAAGTTTCTTAGAATACCGATCACAAAGAAAAAAAGAGATGATAAATGTGGAGAAAAGGTTAGAGTCCCTGGGATTCTTCCGTAAGGAGAAAACAGAAATGATGAAGGGGGAAAACCCCATGAAGAGAAATATTAGAAGAAAATTAGCCTTTGTTATAGAAATATGGGAGTCTTCAAATTGAAAGGCGCATCCATCAGGTATTGGGCAGAATAAACATTGAAAGACTTATAGAACACTTGTTGAACTCTCAAGACAAAGCTGCTAAGGTCTTCTAAGAGTGTCAACAGACTCTATTGGCTTTCATCTGAGCGTGATCAAGGGGCGAGGGAGATTTGGAGTGTATGTGTGTGTATGTGTATGTACCGCTTCCCAAGGAGACGATGGAAGTGCGCGGGGGTTTTCATTGTGGGTAGTGCACTGGTTCAAAGCGTTAGTGGCATGTCGTGGGGCAGGATATTCAAAACACAGCAAGAATTGTCCCATTTGAATACCAATTTCCCCCTACTTGAGAAATTCAGCAAGTTTAGGCAAAGGCAATTAAATCCACCTCTTCAAATATCTGATAAGTAATCTTCCCTGATGATATCTCTATCAAAACTCTATGCCATGAAGGTCCCAAATTCCTGGCCATCATTTCTAAAATGAAAGAAGATAGACATATGAACGGAAAGCCTCCAAAAATTAGTCTTACAGGGAGTAACTGAACAAAACAGGAATTTAGCCCACAACCGAGGCTCATAGTCTTCCTCCATAAAAATATAGCTACTACAAGTGCTGTGTGGACGCATGTTCCTATCACTTTGAACCTCATTATGATATATAACTGCAATGAACCAATAAAAAATAGACAGCTACTACATCATCACATAATCACATAAGCAACATGACGTGTGATTTACAATAAGATGTGAAGAATTCTAGGCACCCTGGTGTCAGTTAGACACTTAATACATTTTAACTTTCACTCTTTCTCTTATCTTAATGAGAAGAGAGTTAAGTAGAGCTGCCCTGCATCTTTTCTTAGGGGTAGAAGCTTTCCACTCCTCTTTCTTGAAGTGTTAGTTTTGATAATCTAATTACCCCAGACCTATGACTTTTTCCTGCTACTCAGGGCTCTCCCAGAAGACCTTTGACTTCTGATGTCCCACTTCTGACTGTCCTGTTACCCAAATTGGATCCCCTTTGGCCTTTCAGCCAAACAAAATAAAAGGAAGTGACATGCTCTGGAAGGCTTTTTATCTCAGATTGCAATAAAATCTGTAAGCAAGATTGCTCCTCCACTTAGGATAAAGCTCTCTTGATATTTAAGGTATTACACCGCACCATATACTCTTTAAATATTTAAATATTTTACTATTGAAAGGTTTCCTGGACTTTAGCACTACACACATGGTTGTCAAACACTATGCCCTCACCATTTTGTGTTGTTTAGATGAACAACTGTCCGAGGAAATAGATAAAAGACAAAAAGACAATCCTTACCTATAACCCTTTAAAGTGCTAGATGTGGCAACAAACTTGAGTTTTACTCACTCCATAAATAATAACATGTTCTCAATGATTGAAGCAATTATTCTCCATAATTGTCACTTAACACTTCTAAGAATGTTTTAATTTGTTTTCTTCTCATCTGGCATACTGGAGCAAATTATGTAGCTGGGGTGCTTTCTACACTGACATGTATTACTTTGTATCCCCAATTAAATTTCAATTAAGAAACCTTATAATTACCTTACATCAACCAGCCAAGAACACAAATACTTCATATTGGATCATACTCACTATAATAATGAGACCCTCAAGGTTTGGCATTTATGTTTATTTCAGATAGGCTTCCAAAAACTGTGAGGATTACCCAAACTCTCCAAACAGCTTGAGTCTGCAAAATTTGGCTGGTAATCTTGTGGGAACAGGCTTTCCTTTTTTTTTTTTTTTTTAAGAGCTGTACTGTCTGCTTCAAGTCCTGGCTTCAAGTCAGACTACAAAGTCCGAGAAAAGTGAGAGGGGGATTTTTTATCTAAATATTGCAAAGCATCAAAATGGGTGAAGGTTCATAAGATGGAAAAGTTTATTTTCTTTAAAACCACTTAAACATAATTTATACCTACAGCCACATTCATGTTTAACCTGTTACTATAGTAATAAATTAGACTCTCCCTCTCTTAAAGTGAGAAAAACCATTCAAGAAACTTGCCATGAGATAGTTTATATTCTTGGATCTTTTCCCTGTTTTAACATACAAGAATGGCAATATCAAAGCAAGCTGTGTTTTTATTTGAATTGTTCTAATATATAGGCGCCATAAGTAAATACGTACTGAAGTGTTTACTTAGGCAAGTATTAGATTTAAGTAAGATTTAAAAAAAGGAACTGAAGCAAACTGGGAGTGGTTAATGATAAAATATATAATTACTAATGTTCCTTGTGACTGGAAGTATGGATCCAGTTAAATTAACAATAGAGCAAGTTAAAATCCACTCCCTTTTTTCTCTATCTGAAACATGATAAAATGTTTTAACACCCTCGCCCTTAAAATGAAAATGTGAGCATACAGAAAGAATGCAAAGATTTAACAGACAAGAAATTACTTAGGTCCTAAATTCATGGCATTCTGAGTTCAGGCCAAATTTGTTTTGCATTTAAATAAAATTATAAACTAAAATTAATGTTAATTAAGTGTAATTAATTAATTATAAAATGAAATTAACTTTAGCCCTGGACACTATTTGCAACCTTATGACCTTCTGCTTCTTTTCTACCTGAATGCTTCTGTGGTAGCTCATTCTCCTCTCCAGAACAGAGGCAATCATACAAAGCCAAACATAAATTCAATCTTGATTTATTTTTTAATTGAATTTCTGGGGAAATTTTTGGAATAACTCTAGAAAGAATTATTTGGGAAGAAATCCTCCCAACTTTAACGTCTCTCCTCTGTCTTTGCAACCATCTCCCAAGTCTTGGAAGTGTATGACTTCATGCTCACATGGGTCAGGATTAGCTTTCTTCCTCTCTTCCCCCAAAAAGAAAGCTGATTTTATAGACTGGGGAAAACAGATCTTTCCCAGATTCAGGTAATTTATAAGGTGCAAGAAAGCTAGGGTCAGTCCTCAGTACCCACAAGAACAGAAAAGAAAACATTTTGAGTTTCTGCTACCTGAGGGATGATTTTGATGGTAGACATTCTTTAATCCTTATACCAGCTGTGTAACTCCATCTTGCAGATAAGGAAAACTGAGACTGGGAGAAATGGAGTAACTTCTCCATAGTTTCTCAGCTTGAAACTGATATACTCTGACTCCATATCTTTTTGAACTCCCAAATCAAGTTGTTTCACCATTGCAATTTAAATTAGGATTTCTTAGAAGACCTCAAGTTTCTGCAAAGGCCTCATAAATTTTCTTTTCTTCTTTTCTTTTTTTGCCCCCTCTGGTGCTGAAGATGGATCCCAGGCCTTCTGCTTACTAAACACATGTTCTACCACTGAGCTGTACCCTGCAGCCTCACGATTTTGTTATGTAGATAATTTACATGAAATGTGGCAACCTACCCCATCATCAAATGATTCAAAATGACCTGTGTCATTTCTGTTGATTTCTTCCCAACCCAAATCCAGCTGCATATGCTCAGATTGGTCATACTTTTGATGACAGAAACAAGCCAGATTGTAGTCTAAGAGTCTTGAGGTTACCTGAAGCTGAGCAAGGACATTCATTGTGGCACCATAGTAGTAGGACCAGGGCCTTGCAGTCTTTGGGCAGGAGCAGGAGCCCTTACAGTCTTCCTCTTTAGCAGATGCTTCAGCCCATTTCCATGAAGGCTTTCCATGGCCCCTGACAATCACTGGCTGCTACTATCAGATTCCTTCTCAACTTTGCACGTTCACAGGCTGAGGCTCCAAAGATAAATTACAGGCAGGCTTAAAAGATCAGAAAGGCTTCCCGTTGTGTGAGTGGGTGATTAAGTTTGATTTGTGTCTGCTCCAGTCATTCCTTCCATCTTTCTCTAGGCTCCTCTCTCCACTTCTGAAACATAAAACTGCAGAAAGCATCTCACAGTCTCACACTTTTCACATCCATGGGGATCGTCCCAATTATGTTTTCATCCTGAAATGGGCTTTAGGAGTGAAGGGCCGTGTCGAATGGAAACAATTCTATTTCAGTTAGGCCAGAGGCTGAGTTCTGGCTTAAGAGACAAAAACTACTTAAAATGAGTTTCCATTTGTGCTTTTTTTTTTATAAATAGAGTAAAAGATATGCTTGTGTACTTGTTTTTGCTTTCTTCTCTTTCGGGCTTCTTATTTTATGTTTTAATGAGTCCTTAGCATTGGAAGAAGAGAAACAAATTCCTCTCTGGGCCTGAGAAACACTGTAGGTACACATTCTCCTGCATCGAACTGAAGGCTCTAAAAGTCTGTCCCTACATGCATAGAACTTCTAACGAAGGGAAGAGAGACGTCACTGCAGTCACTCGCTGCTACTTAAAGGATAAAGGTCCTCTTTGCACCGTCATACCAAATTTGCTGCACAGAGGTAAAAATTGTACTTGGCATCCCCTCTTGCTCACCCAGCCTTTCTCACCCATTCTGTTTTTTTTGTGGAAAGACTATCAGGGCACTCTAAACTGTCCTGGACCACAGTTTATCTCCAAATTCCTTATGGGCAGAGATGATTTGCATAGTCTCCCTTGTTAAGATGACAGTTTCAGTGAAATTTATATTGAAAACACACACACACACACACACACACACACACACACACACACAATGGAAAATGTGGTATGAGCACACTGCAATGTGTATGCAGATAGGTTGACTCCTGGTTAGTACTTGGTGAACTGAGCAGTTCATTCCTTACTTTAGCAGGGCTCAAGATGGGGACAGATATTCAGAGAGGTAACTGCATCCCTTCTTTATCCATTTGTTATTCAGGCTTTTGTTTTATTTATTTAATTTTGCTTTACCTTTGCTTTTCTCTCATATAAGAACTGTTCAGATCACAGCATGTCCAACAAAAAAATTCAGAATGCCTGCCCCATAAAAAATGTCTTTCTTTGTTTTCTTCTTACATATTTTATTGTAAACTAAATATAGCTGGGAACTGGTTTTGTATTATTCTCTATTCTCTCTTTCTCTCTGTCATACTTTGTAATAGACAGTCTTTAAAGAACTCTAAGCCAATTAATTACCCAACTCATTTGCTGCAAAAGGAAGTGTTTATAAGTGCCTTTTGCAAGCTACAGATATTTATTGAGCACCTACTAACTAGAGACACTCTGCAGCAGGATAGGTATGAACAAAACAGACAAAAATTTCTGTTCATCTAGGCGTGGTGGCACACAGCTGTCATCCCAGTACTTGAGAGGCAGAGGATCACAGGTTTGAGGACAGCCTCAGCAAGTAGTGAGAGTCTCATCAACCTAGCAAGACCCTGTTTCAAAACAAAAATGAAATAGAGCTGGGGATGTAGCTTGGAGGTAGAATGCCTCTACATTTAATCCCCAGTACCACACACACACACACACACACACACACACACACACACACACACACCAAAAAAAATATGTCTTCTGGAGCCAACATCTTAGTTGCAGGGATGAGAGGGAAAGTGGTGGTTGATTCCACACCTAACACATGTCTATCATTACTGTGTGTTCAAGCCTCAAATTCTCATGTTTACATCTTAAACTCATGTACTTATTATATACACGTATGTGCAGCTCTCAGATTATACTGTTTGCATTCATGTTTCACCAATGAGAAAACTGAATAACCCCAAGGGTAAGTGGTATGTCCAATATCACTCAGGGGATGAATAACACGTCCAAGATTCTAGCCCAAACAGTCTGGCCCTGAAGTTTGTGCCTCACTGTAACTAAAACTCTCCTCGATGACATTGGTAAGTTTTTAGCAAGATATCTAAGTGAATTTTGAAGTCAAGAAAAATAATTTATTTTTGTACTTTTTTTTATTTTACTGGTGCATTGTAATCATACATTGTGATGAAGTTTAGGGTGATAGAGATATACATGCACACAGAACTCGGTGATCCCACCCCTTGTTCCCACCCTGCTCTCTCCCCCTCCCTACCTCCCTGCCCACATTTTGACTGGTGTTGCTAAGTTGTGTATGTATACCATGTCCATTGAGGTGTTTCCCTCTTCAAGTCTTCCTCCCTCCTCCCAACCTCCCTCAGTTAGGTGCCCTCCCCTCACCCACCAAGCTTTCCCCTCCTTTGTCTAGAATCCCTCCTGTGCCCCAATTTCTCCCTAGCTTCTACATATGAGGGAAAACATCTGAACTTTCACTTTTTGTGACTGACTAATCTCACTTAGTGTAATATTAAAAATTACGGGGTATACACACAGTGAAATCTATTCAGCCATAAAGAAGAACAAAATTATACCATTTGCTGGGAAATGGGTAGAACTGGAGAATTTTTTTGTATTATTTCTATCATCGGCATTTTTCATAAATTTCATGTTTGTTATTTCCTAGTTTATTCAGAAAACTCCAAGGGAGTTTACTGAAAGAGTTCATAGAATGTGCAGGTAATCTCAGGAGTCGGTCTACACTAACAGGAGTGTTTCTCCCAGCTAACCACCCTTGTTTCTCTAGTATTGGCTGCTTCTACTCTAGAGACTCAACGACTATAAGAGCAACTGAATATTCTATGGGACTTAGGGTACAAACACCATACATATGCCTATAAACGAGCAGCAATCAGCTTGGCTAGAGGCCAGGAGTAGCTGGGTAAAGACAAGACTGATCTCTCTGATCCAGCTATTAGGCTGTCTCAGCCTGTGAACAGATAGCAGATAGCCAAGCAGTGACTTCCAGAAATAATCCCAGAGTTCAGACTGAAACCCTTTCCCTAGGAGTTCCCTGTCCCCTCAATCTTTTCCAAAACTTAAATTCCACACCTAGTCTTTCTCTAAAACCTGAGTTTCTGTCTATTCATGAGTATTTCCTTGTTCTCTTTTACTAGAACTCAAGAAATCTCCATTTCTTTATAGCTTCTTCTAGCTAGTACCATATGTAGTAAATCATATACCTTTTCAGTTTTCTCACTTAATTTGCTATTTTAATCTGAGCCTTTTGTTTATCAGCCTTCTCCCATGTTTGTAATCCATGTACAGGGATATTTCACTATTATGCTATTGCTATAAATACCAGTATTCATTTCTAATGGCAAAATGACAGAGTTTATATAATATGTATTTTACACAGTTAAAAGGAGGGATAGTTTTTCCTCACATATCATTATGATGAGGATGGTGGGATGGTCCCTTACAGGACAATTTTAAATGAGTTAATTATTTTAAATTACTTAAAATAAGTACTGAGAAGTTTCCATTTTCAAACCTTTCATTTTCCTGATTTCACAGAGGAAGAAAAGACTACTTAAGTGCATAATTCCACTCTAGGAAGAATGGATTCTGTTAAGAAAGAAGTCTTGGGGTAGCCCATTTGTTTGATCAAGCATCTTAATGGCTTTTGTATATGTACATATTGGCTCAGAACTGGGCTTGGGAATAAGGAAGAGAGAAAGGCAGTTGCTGCCTGTGGTAATCTGAGAAACAGATGGAATTCCTGAAGGATATCTGAGAGGAAGTGAATGAGAGGGAGTGAGAGCAGCCAACAAGATCAGAGTGCTAAGAACAGATCAGAAGCCGCTAAGAAAAGTTCCCAGAAGATGGCCAACCAGGAGGGGGAAAAAAATGTTTTAAGAATGGGGATGTCTGCTTTTCAATTTTCAATTTAAAAATTTTATTGTTTCTGCTCCATAACCCATCCTTGTCTCTCTAAATAGTTAGGAAAATTTCTTAGCACAAACAAGCCTAATGTGAGTGGAATTCTGTAGGAATCAGAACAAGAAGCTGAGCGAGCTGGGTCCACACAATACAG
This sequence comes from Graphiurus murinus, assembly GCA_004027655.1. Classification (NCBI taxonomy): domain Eukaryota; kingdom Metazoa; phylum Chordata; class Mammalia; order Rodentia; family Gliridae; genus Graphiurus; species Graphiurus murinus. The sequence goes on along the minus strand of PVLC010010245.1, from coordinate 28,241 downwards.
GACAGGTAGCGTCCATCAGGACGCTCCACAGTAGTCCTTCCTTCTCCACAGAGGATACATTCCATGCTCCATTAGATGCCTGAAACCAACAAGAGTACAGAATCCTATGTACACTGTTTTTTCCTATACACATGTATCCATGGTAAATTTTAATTTATAAATTAGGGTTCAGTAAGAGATTAATGATAACTATAGCCTCTTCAATAATTTTTACATTTTTCAGTCCACACCTACCCCTGCATCTGAGTAATCATTTCTTACTTGTAGTAAATGCCTTGGTATAATTTTTTTTCCAGGGAATCCTTTGCTAGTATTTACATAGTCGTGATGCTTTCTGGTGCAATACATTGCTGTTGACTGGAGCAAAGTTTCTGTTCATGTCTCCCATCCACAAATTTAATGCCTTTTCCGTCCTAACTAAGCATTTACCAAGCACTTTTGCAGTTTGAAGTGCAGCAGTAAAACTAGCATGATCTTCTTTTACCTTCTTCACAATTTCATGAAAAGAAGATTCATTCTTCTCATAGATTTTAACAAACCTCAGCATACAATTTTTTCTTTTATTACTACCATTTTTTTGTGTGTGTGGTACTGGGGATTGAACTCAGGGGCATTCTACCTCCGAACTACACCCCCAGTCCTATTTTTATTCTTTATTTTGAAACAGGGTCTCACTAAGTTGCAGAGAGCCTCACTAGGTAGCTGAGGCTGGCCGCGAACCCAGATCCTCTAGTCTCAGCCTCCCAAATGTTGGAACTACAAGCGTGCGCCACCACGCCCGGCTCTTTTTCTTTTATTATTATGTTGAAAACATTCACCTTAAATGTATATGTACGCCTTTATCAGCTTGTACCTAACAAATATGTATGATTACAGTGTACCAATTACAAAAATAAAATAATATAAAAAAAGAAGCACTTTATGGCTTCTCTGGCATATCCAAATTGCCAGCATTACTACTCTTGCACTTTGGAGCCATTATTAAGTAAAATAAGGGTTACTAAAACACAAACCCTTACAGTTGATCTGATAAGTGAGATGGCTCCTGAATGGGCAGGTAGTATATACAGCATGGACACTCTGGACAAAAGGATGATTTCTATTAAAGATGGGATGAAGTAAAAAGTGTGAGATTTCATCACGCAAGTCAGCATGCAGTTTAAAACTTATGGAATGTTTATTTTTGGAATTTCCATTTAATATTTTCAGACCTGGGTGGGCCACAAGTAACTGAAACTACAAAAAGTGATACTGAAGATAAGGAAGACTACTGTAGGTACTTACTGCTCTTTGTTTTCAGATAGACAACGTAGCTATCAGTACGTGTAAAAGGAGGGTTATAAAGGTCAGCAAAGAATAACAGGCAGTTTGTTTCTAGCTGCATACATATGAGGACTGATTTCGCTAAATAAAGTAACTGAAATTTCAGAAAGAGAAAACTTGGATGGGGGGTGGGGTATACTGTAATTTGAATTTAAAGAAGCAGGATCTTAGAGGCAAAAGCTATTAATTACATTTTATGCCACTGAAAATTCACAGAAGACCCTGATGGCCATTGCATTTCCCACAGGTCCTAGGATGGGAGGAGGTGTGCTCATTTTCTTTTTTTTTTTTTTTTTTTTTTTTTTGAGGATACTAACTTATAGGTAGATGGCAGTGGGCACCCATGGCCAAGAAAGCATCAATTTATCACTGTCACATTTAAAATATGATGTCTAAAACGAAGCACAGAATCCCTCAGAGTATTCTTCCAGGACAGGGAAGAATATGGGACTGCTCTAATTTCCTGAAATTTATTAGGCTTCCACCAATGCTGTAAACCTAACCTGAGTTTGCATTATGTATTTCAGTCTATCACAGGCTTGTCTCAGGGCTATAGATTTTTATTCTTTTTCTGCATGAACGAACTATGTCCCCTCTCTCTGCCCCTCAAAGCTGCATTTCATTTTTTATATAATCTAAACTTAAGACTTTATATTTCTCCCTATTAAATTTCATCTTTGGGGTTTTCTTGGCCGGCATTCCAACTGTTGAAATAGTTTGGAGTTTGGATTCGGTCATCCTGTGTGTCCGCCGTAGATTTGATCCATATGCCTTCGCCCTGACAGGGGTTAGAGGTGTTGTGGAAAGAGAAAAGGAATACAGATCTCAAGCCCTGAAATTGTCCACCCATGTTTATCACTAATTGGGAGTCTGGCAAGCACTGGGTTAGAGTTATTTAGCTATTTAGAAACTCCATTTCCCCATTCGTAGAACAGAAAAACAACCTCTGGCAAACTTGCCTAAGATTATTATGAAAACCAAGTATTAAAAGTAGTACTAGTATGTGTGTGTGTGTTTTTCTCTGTATGTGTGTGAAACCAGATTTTTAAGCTAAAATAAGTGTTACTTAAATAAATAAGTGTTATGTAAATTTTTGTATCGTTGACATGATTAGCATCCCCGTATCCTCTGAGTACAAGACAAGACTGGCAACAAGCCATGATGAGTGTGGAGCACTCTGGAATGGGATTCCCATAAAGATGTCCTGCCAGGTGGGCTCTTGATACACACAATTATGCAGCATTTGCTTCTTGAACACCTACTGCATACCAACTGCACCAAATGTTCAACAAACAAGAATTAATGGAACACAGAATCTTATTTAAAGCCATTGATAAGAAATTCTAGAGGATGGGGGAGAGCAGGGAAGAGTTCAGGCAGTAAGGACTAATATTTATTATTGTGGCTCTGAATTAAAAATGGAGGGGACTGTGTCACTGCTCTTCCCAAAAGAAAAAGAGAAAAAGGTTCATTTCCTTCTAACCTGGGGACTGGGGATTGGGGGAACAAGACAAGAATCTGCTCTCAGCAATATTACTTATAAACTAGCCTTAAACTTTATTATTATTATTATTATTATTATTATTATTATTATTATTGGTACATCCAGAGAAAAGAAGCAATCACTTGAGATGGTTTTGAAGACTTAGTACTTCTTAGTGACTAGAATCACTTAGTGATCCATTGAGTCTCAGAAGAAGCAAATAAAATACTGAAGGGAGATTCCCATCCCCAGGGTCTAGAATTGCACTGGTCTGCAGTGGGGTCTTGACATCTTCAGGGAAACCTGATGCATAGTCAGAGGTGAGAACCACTGTGTAAGAGATAAAGCCAGAACAGGTTGAAGTCTGAAGCCCTGGGAAGGAGCATCCTATGATACAATAAAGGAAAATGGAGACAGAATAAAGTTTTTGTAAAAAAAAAAAAAAAAGAAAAAAACAAAACTATCTTATACATTGTTTTTTTTTCCAAAGTCATTTTAAAATTATTATCTTAAATACTTATATTCTTAAAGTTTCCTATTTTAACATAATTTGGGGAGGATGATAAATAATAATAATAATAAATCTGCTATTTAAGCTTGAGGAGAATGTAATTATCTCAGAAATAAAAATGCCAGCTGGCGAGCAAAGCCCTAGGAATACCCCTTACACCCGGTGTAATTAAACCTCCATGCAGTATAGTTTTTGAGTGATGAATTTTCTTCTTTTACAAAGATATTACCATAATAATTAAGATTGCCAACTGATTGCAATATCACACCTCTCAAAAAAATTCAGTGTTATAGAATCTAAAAGCAAAAGCTTAAAGGTTGTTGATAGAAAACAGATGTCCTTGCTGGTAGGTCTTCAACACAATTTTTTTAAGTCAAATATCCTGTAGATGTGTTTATACAGCCTCAAAACACAAAATCAAGCTAGCAGTTTATATATTTAAATGTTCACTTGTTTGATATGATGTCAATTAAGTAAATTACATATTGTTAAAATCAACCTACTTCATTAATTTTTCGCACTATTTCATGGATTTTTTCAAGCACCTAGTATGAGAGTGTCTTGACATTTTGAACCCAGTTCAGTCTTTTCCTCTTATTAAGACTTCACCTGGCTACCCAAAAAATAAGAAAAAATATCTTATTTTGAGAGGGATGATAGTCCACAATTTTATTTCAATATTCTGATGAAAGAGGAAAAAGCAAAGATTTTCATCAAATGGTTATTCAATTTTAGAAAAAGTAAGCATTAGACATTTATGAACATTCATTCAACAAAAAAAGAATCTAAAAAACAATTCCTGAATCTTAGAAAAACCGAAAGATTAATACATTTTTACTGCAACATTTGGCAAAAAGCAATGCAATTGTATCCTCCAAATTAAGAAGTTGATGATGATGATGATGATAATTAGTGTACATGGAATTACATTGTCTTTAACATTTTCATACATTCTTTCATTTATTTCTCTCAATATTATTGTGAAATCATCTCATAAATAAAGAAAATAAATCTGAGTAACTACATAATTCATCCATTAGCCATACTGAATACAAACCATTGGGAATTAAAACCCAGCTTCATTTTTCTCAATATACAGCACCATTTCTATGTCATCAGCACATAGAGTAATTTGGGCATGAGATTAGAGAACAATTAGAAATAGGGCACAGACAGAGATGAGGAGTTCAGGGATAATCCTGACTCAAAGGGATGACTTGACTTTGGTTGGGGCAGTGTAAAACTACAAAGTTTTCATCAAAATAGAAAATAAAGCAAAGAAAAATGGTTAAGTCTTCAATCACACCATCTGATACAGAGAATTATCACATTCAAGTCATAGAGCTCCTCCAAATCTACAAATATTTTAGTTGTTCTAGTTTTGTGTTCCTCTGGGATAGAATAGAATAAAACCTTGCAAGATTCACAGAGAAAACCAAATGTGGAACTGAAGCAAAATTGGTACTGTTGGCAAAGTGACAAAGCACAACAAGTCTCTAGAACTAATCTGGACTTCAAGCTAGAGATATTTATGAGCTGCTCCAGATCCCCTGGAAGGATCTCTTGATGCCAAATGCCCATCTGACCTTCAGTGTTTACACTTATCACTAACTGTGTGGGTACACTTTGAAAACTTCACTAATCAAGCTGGACACTCGAAATCAATTACTTTGCTACACAAGTAAATTATCCTCACTTATAAGAGGAGATTAAATATTCAGCTCTGTCTCCTTACACCAGGCACATATCACAAATTCTTCAATTTTTCATTTAGTTTGGTTAATCAGTTTTGTATTTGGTCCCTAGCCCATGTTCTTTTATTAAACTGTAATGTTTTACCTACTCCAACATTATGTTGTGGAAAAATAGTTTCTAGCTGTGCATCTTGTTACTAGTGCTAATTTGCATACTTTGAATTAATGGAGAATTTGCCAGCACTGGTATGCAGCCACTACAAAGTCAATTCCTTCAGAATTTATACATTTTATAAACCCAGTGACAAGGTTTAGAGTGGTCTATGGCTGTAGTTTGTGCCCTTGCTATATATGACTAATTTTTATACCTCTAATAGATTTACTACATCTTTTTTTCCAAAACATCATTCAAATGTATATTTGTCTGTATAAAGGCAAAGCCCAACTCATTTTATTCTTGCCTAAATAGGATAGTATAGATAGTATATTTTTTCAACCTCTGTTTGATGTATAAAAACTAAAATGAGGGTTTTTTTTTTCATGTTTGGAATATTGATTACATTTTAAAATATTTTGGTCTTCTATTTTAGGAATTGTCCATTTAGGTGTTCTGCCTATTATTTAAATAATTTAGTGAAATGCCAGGATAAAATGAAGAGTCTGCTAACCACATTTTATAAGTTGCTTAGGACCTGGCACTATGGTAGTTTGTAAGACTTCCTTGAGTATACTTCTTAACTACAAACTCGGAGGTCAAAGCTTCTCTGTGTAAAAATAGTAGAATCCAAGCCGGGCGTGGTGGCGCACGCTTGTGATCCCATTCGGGAGGCTGAGACCGGAGGATCCGGGTTCGCGGCCAGCCTCAGCTACCTAGTGAGGCACTCCGCAACTTAGTGAGACTCGGTTTCAAAATAAAGAATAAAAAATAGGGCTGGGGGTATAGCTCAGAGGTAGAACGCCCCTGAGTTCAATCCCTGGTACCGCAAAAAAAAAAAAAAAAAAAAAATAGTAGAATCCTTCAAGGACTTGGCACATAAATTAAAGGAGATTTAAAATTTTCTCAAAAATAACAACCATGACAGACTAATTTATGATCTACTTTTATGAAAAGGAGATATGTAGCTAGACAGGGTGACACCTGGAATCTCAGAACTGAGGAGGCTGAGACAGGAGGCTTGTAGGTTTGAGGCCAGCATGTGCTAACTTAGATTCTTTTTCAAAATTAAAAAAAAGAGAGGAGTGAGGTTTAATTCACAGTGAGAGAAAAGAGAGAGAGAGAGAGAGAGAGAGAGAGAGAGGTGTATGTGCATAAAAGCAAAACTGGTGGTACATATATTGAGACTTTCTTTATGACTTTCAAAGGTCTTTGACAGTACCTCATAATAAAAATAATTTTATTTTGTTTTACTTTTAATTGGGTTAGGAAGATATTACCCACATTTTATAACTTACTAAACACACACACACATACACACACACACACACACACACACACACACACACACACGCCATGTGAATCATGTATTCAGAGCTAGTCTGTGGAAAAGTGAGCTGGCGTGGAGGTAGAAAATCAAGGGCAAATCCACTAAATGAAATAGAGTTAAGCAGGAGTGTTCCCTTGTGATTAGTGCTGGGAACACCTGGCTTCAATATTGGAGCAATGATTGAGAAGAAGAAATATGAAGTGACATTTCCAGTTTTCAGGTAACACCATGCTCTTTCATGTCATGAAATACCAAGTCAAATAGGGAAGGAAGATAGAGGAAACCTCATGAGTTCTCTTTTCGAGATTAGAGAAAGTGGGAGGTTTGATTTGTTTGGGTTTTACGGGTTGGCAGAAAATTTAAATTTTCTGAATTTATTTATTTTATTATTTTATTATCTATTTATCTGTCTACCTATCTATATATCTATTGTGGTACTGGGGATTGAACCCAGGAGCATTCTACTTCCAAGCTGCACCCCCAGCCCTATTTTATTTTTATTTGGAAACAGGGTCTCCACTGGTTGATGAGAGTCTCACTACTTGCTGAGGCTGTCCTTGAACCTGCTGTTCTACTGTCTCAGCCTCCTAAGTACTGGGATTACAAATTTGCACCACCACACCTAGCTAAATTTTCTGAATTTAAACGGGGACAAGTGTGAGGTGGTATGTTTAAAGAAGCCCAATACTCCAGGACCAAGAATCCCTGGAACCCGTGAGTCTTCATGTAGCATCCTTTAGGTACACGGGCTCTGAATATTTACGGGCTAGCAAAAATCATTCTAATTTAGCCAGGCATATTGGTGCACACCTGAAATCCCAGTACTTAGGAGGCTGAGACAAGAGGACAGGTTTAAGGACAGCCTCAGCAACTTAGTGAGACTATCAGCAACCTACCAAGCCCCTGTTTCCAAACAAAAGAAAAATAAAAAATAAAAAGGCCTGGGGGTCTAACTTGGAAGTAGAATACTCATAGGTTCAATTCCCAGTACCATAAAAAAAATTTGAATTTATTACCTAAAATTTTCTGTTTGGAAACATGATAGCAAGCGTTACCTACCCAGTTGAACTAGGTGAGACCTTGTGGAAATCTTAGAGGATATTTTAAGAGCTAACAATCACTATTTAGGCATTATGCTAATACTTCACATGGTGGGCAGAATCATGAAAGTCATGCAACACTCTTAGGAGGTAAATCCCTAGTATCAGTGGCCCATTTTAAAGATGTGAAAACTGAGTCTCAGAGATATGAGCTCAGTCATCCAAGTTGCCCAGCCAATAAGAGAAGAGTTTGGATTTGAAATCCCTACTAGTATAATTAAAGAGCCTATCTTCTACTGTCCCCATATGTGAGAGAAGGGGGACTGCACCCATGAAGGGTATTGAGGACGGAAATGTAAAATATTTAGTTAATCTAATAAGCGACAAATTTGCAAGCAGTAGATTCAGATAAACTAGATTGAGAGAATATTAGTATTCATGGATTGGCACCAAAGAAAAATAATTTATGTTGCCTACGGAAGAACCTTCAGTATTACCATGAAAATAAGAATGTAAATTCCTGTATTGCAATTCTTAATCTGTATTTAAATATATATACATATATATATGTGTATATATATATATATATTGGGTATGTTTACTCAGTTGTTTCCAGTTGTCCTGGCTTTGTTTTGGAGGTGCCATTTTTTTCTTACATCTAACTTGGATTCCTATATATACCAAGCTTCTTCTCCAGCTGGGAAACTTGGTATCTGCATTTTCCTCTTTCTGGAATGTTCTCCATCCTCCTTCTCCTGCCCCTTTCATCCAATGGAGAGGCTGTCAGGATAGGGCAGGGTCTTGTGTATTTTTACTTGCTAAATTGGGAAATTGCATTCTGGGAAGGATCTCTTGTTGAAGATACTTCTGTTATTTATGACAAGAGTGGTTTTAAACATTGTTTGCTTACTGAATCTCATGAGTGAAAGGCCCACGACAGTGGAGACCATGTGTCCAACCCCACCCTGCCTAGCATTCTGCCTGTCCCATGGTGCACCAGTACTGAGTCCTCAGTCCATACAGGGAGCACTTCCACCTGCAGAGGAAGCCTATTGACTCCATCTTGTGGCCATGGGACACATCTAGCCCCTGTCTTTATGAAGTATTTGATATGAGGAAGGCCATTATCATTAGGTCACCGGTTTATTTTTGTGAATTTTTTCTCTCCATTAAGAGCATGGTGCTTCTGGTACTTGATGATTGATAAGGAACCGCTAGCTCACTTTTTTCTTTCTCCAATATCTTTATTCAGTTTCTCTCTTCCTCTTCAGGCCACCAACAGATGGTGGGAAGATCTACCAAGGCTGTAATAAAGACATTTTTCAATATGGAGACATCTGTAGAAACATAAATCCAGAAAGAAAGGCTCCAAGACCTCTGTGTCACCCATTCCATGGCCACCACAGATGTTCCTAGCCTCAAAGCTATCTTTAGAAATTTTCAAAATCAAAGTGACCATTATTATTTAACAAGCCGTAGTTAAATAAAATTCCTAAGTTCAGTAAGCCCTTAATTAAATTTTTTAAGAGAGAGAGAGAGTGTGTGTGTGTGTATGTGTGTGTGTGTGTGTGTTTTACTGGAGATTAAACATAGGGGTATTCTACTTCTAAGCTGTACCCCCAGCCCTACTTTATTTTTTATTTTGAAACAGGTCTCACTAAGTTGCTGAGGGCCTCAATAAATTGCTAAGGCTGGCCTCAAACCTGCAATCCTTATGTCTCAGCCTCCCAATACTGAGGCATGCACCACCACACACAGCTAAGATATTTTTTTTATTATGAAGCAATTCAAGAGTCCTTAATACTCCATGTGTAAATAAAAACTTTTCATATTTTGCTCTTTATATCTTTCTGATAATAATCCTGATTTCAGAAAATGCCAGAATTTAATCTTTGAGCTCCCTCAAAAGAGATCTTTAGATCTCAGGTTATCTCAAGAGCTTAGGTGATATTTAAGGGACAAACCTAACAAATGTTTATATTTATGTACTATGATTTCAACCAGGTAAAATGTAAATTACCAAAGCTGGAAGGAGATGCATCGAAATGATACAGCGTTTGCCTCTCTCTGGATGGCATGATCTTGAGAGATCTTTCTGTCTATGCTGTTCTATTTTTAATTATATGAATGAGGTACTGAGATTATTTTATTGGAATACAGACTTCTAATGAGATATAAAAGAGGAAAATAATAGATCTATCATTATTAAGGATTCCCTCCAGTTTTGTTTTGTTTTGTTTTGTTTTTTTAATGAATTAAACTGGTTAATAAGTCCTAAATGCATGCAGGAAGAACTATGGATACGTTAGGGCTGGTTAGGAACAGTGCATAGAGGACAGAACCCCCCAAATCAACGATGTCTAAAACAGCTCTGGTGGGTTGAAGTCTGAGAAAAATCCATACAAGTTCCCAGCCTTTTCCTAAATAAAAAAAAGGAGGAAAAGGCCTGAGCTGGCCTGGTAGGGAAAGGGTGATTTGCTGAGGGTGGACACACTTTATTCAGACTTGCGTGTTGCTTCAAGCCTTCTGTTGACTTGCTGGCTGGGCGAACTTGCTGCTCCCTAGATTTCCTCCAGAGCAGCCTCAGGGCTAGATTCAATTTTTTTTTTTAAGTCTGGATCTGAGTATTTCTTAGAAGGAAAGCTCTGAACTAGCAGATCAGTCATTTCTTTCTCTGTTCTGTTATACAATTAAATCCGGGGGTGAGACCGCGCACCACAACACTAGGTCAACCAGCTGTTCCCTTTCTGGAGGGACTTGCCAAGTACAACAGATTTGGAAACCAAATGCAGCTCATTCCAAGGGAGCTGATTTAATCCCTCATTACCCATTTATGTATTTAGCACCATGGCCTATCTTGACACCTGATTACTAATTTATTCAAAAGCTTAGATCTGTGTAACATCCTTGTTAAGAGCTGGGGATCCAGTCAAAGAGACCCCATCAATTCCAGGCTCAGGTGCAAACTAGTTGCATAACCTAAGACACATTTTTTGGCATTCTTAAATCTCTATTTCCACCTTTATAAAATGTGTATAGAACAACCTTAAAGGGTGGTACTGTAGATAGAAAGAAAGTGCTTAATCTTTCAGCATAGCCTCTCTTTCCTTTTCTTCTCTTCCTTCCTTTCTTCTATCTCCCTCCCTCCCTCCCTCCTTCCTTTCTTCCTCCCTGCCTTCCTCCCCTTCCCTCCTTTCTTTCTTTCTTTCTGGAGATTGAACCCAGGGACATTCTACCACTGAGCTATACCCCAAGTCCCTTTATTTTTTATTTTTATTTTTATTTTTGAAACAGGTTCTGGCTAATTACCATGCACTGACTTTGAACCTGCAATCCTCCCATCTTACCCTCTCACATACCAGGATTACAGATGTATGCCATAACACCAAGCTTCAGCGCAGTGTCTAACACATAGTATGTGTTTATCAATGATATTTTATGTTATTAGTGTCTCTTCAGATAGGGAACAGAAGTTAAGAAGTTGAAGAAATGGGTGATTTTCCTCCTATTCACATATATTTTTCAATTTCTCAAAAAATGGACTTTCTGTAAATGGAATTCCTGAACAAGAGTAAACAAAGCACAGGAGGATACTCTCAATGTATACAAATTAATCTCTTGGTTGTCTGAATTTTAAAAGCCAAAAGTACCCACTCTCCACACAAGCCTGAGACCCTTATCTTGTAAGTCACTTAAGTCACATCTGCCAGAAACACCCCTAATTATACCAGTCTTAACATTACACTTCAAACTAGCTTAACAAAAAAGACTTAGAAACCAGGCATGGTGGGGTACACTTGTCATCCCAGTACTTTGGAAGCCAAGACAGGAGGATCCCAGTTTCAAGGCCAACCTCAGCAAAACAGCAAGACCTTTAGCAACCTAGCAAGACCCTGTTTGGAAATAGAAAAATAAAATAGAGCTAGGGGTGTTGGGGGGTATAGCCTGCAGGTAGATTGCCTTTGTGTTCAATCCCCAGTACAAAAAAAAAAAAAATTAGAGAAAACAGGAAAGTACAGAAATCAGTGCTGGAGAGAAAGACGTGAGGAAAATTTTCAAAACTTCAAGGTACTTCTCTGATGCCTACTGCCCCTTGGGTACAGAGTCCCACACTCTTTTGTGACAAAGGCATAAAGCCTAACAATAGATTCACTTCGGCCTAGAGTATACAGCTCTGGTTTATTCCCTAGGCACCCGCCCTGAAGAGATTAGAAAGCAGCAGACCAGGTGTCCCTGAAGCCATCCTCTGCAGGGAAGCATCCAATTTCACTGGGCTCTCAGCTCACATTTCTGCTTGTTATTTGTTCAGTCTATGTTTGCCCTGTGGAATTTCATGCACCTGAGGATAGTCCAGTGTGTCTGAGTCCATTCCAAAGTAGAGAATCAGTACTATACTCCCGTGTTTATATTTCTCTAGGTGAATACTACTTTGAAACCACGGCCACCAAGTCATATGCATATATTTATTGTAGGCATGATCAATATGTTGAACCAAGACAACTCGGGAAGGAAACAAATCACAACCTGTTTTCATCCACTGTCCCTTTAGGTTTATGATTGTAGAAGTAATCTTCCCTTGTTCCTGGGTGGAAACTCTGGAGATACTATCCACTCTCCAGTAAGGGGCTGACATTCACTTTAAATCACATGCACAGCCTTCTTTGGGATCAAGAAGGCTTAATCCTGTGTAATTATGAACCTCAGATCTTGAGGTGGTATGGCACTGTTTCCCCTCCTCTAGTTAGGACCCTTTTCGGGCTGTAGCAAGGAGACCCCTCTGTTCTTTAGCATCTCTCTGCTCACATCTTCCCTCCTGTCCTCAACACTTCCTGACAGCAAGAAAGTGACATAGTGAGGACAGGTGAGGGGACAGGATGGTCCTTGGCTGGGTGATCTTGCCCTCTCTGGACCAGGTGATGACTAAAACCAGCTTTTTATCTCACTGGTGCTTTTGTGGGCTCCCCTCCCTGGGTTCCTGACACCTGGCAGGTGCTTTCTCATTCCCTATGGCCATGTGAGACTTCTTTCTCACCCCTGCAAATCTGTTATGCATCGCCAGTACCTTTCTGATGAGATCTCCTCTCCCACCTCCAACTTGCCCTACTGGACCTACTGCAGCTCATTCTTTACCTGCCACACTTATTTCTCCCCCCCCATCCCTGGTCCCACAAACAGGAAGTGAAGGACCATCCTGGAGCATCAGTACTTCCCTGGCTCACCCACACCCAGGGACTTAGCCCTTCTCTGACTGGGAAATTTCCCAGGACAGAAGAGACCCCAGTCCATAGTATGCTTTGGTTTTCTCAGATACACATTAGCCTCCACTCCTCTGTGCATGCTAAGTGCAAGATGCACATTCCATCACCAGGCTTGTGGCTTGGAAGCAGCAGCTGGCCCTCATCCCTTTCACAAGGTGGGACATGCTGGATAATTGTGCTCTCCAAATGAATTTGGTCACCAGTCTTTCCTCCCTCTCCAAATTCTGACCACTGTTCTTATCCTGGTTACCTGAGGGCTCAAGAGTCTTGAAACAACTTCTTCTTCTCCTCATCCTCCTCCTCCTCGTCCTCCTCCTCCTTCTTCTTTATATAATTGTATTGGTGTTGTAGTCTCACATCATAATGCAATTCATAGTGATAATGACATACTTCTTCTTCTCCTCCCCCTCCTCCTCCTCCTCCTCCTCCTCCTCCTCCTCCTCCTCCTCCTCCTCTTCTTCTTCTTCTTCTTCTTCTTCTTCTTCTTCCTTATCTACTTGTATTGGAGTTGTAGTCTCACATAATGCAGTTCCTAGTGGTAATGCCATACTTGTCTACAGCACTTGGTTAGCTTCCCTCCAGCTCCCTCCCCTCTCCTTCCCCTTCCCCATACAGGATATCGAGATTGGCATTGATAATTTCACATACACGCATAATGTTACTGGAAGTGTTTCTTTCAATAATCCTTCTTTCCCACCATCACCAACCTCCCCTAGACCCCCTCTGTTGCTCCACTGGGGTTTCTCCTCCATTATTTAAAGCCCCACTTGTATCCCAATTATTCCCTAGCTTCCATGTATGAGAGAAAACATATGACCTTCACTTTCCATGGCTGGCTAATCTCACTTAATATCATGTTCTCCAGGTTCATCCATTTTCCTGTAAATGAAATAACTTTGTTCTTCTTTATTGCTGAGTTGAATTCCATTGAGTATATATCCCATAATTTTGTAATCCATTCATCTGTGAATGGAACCTTAGGTTGATTCCATAATTTGGCTTTTGTGAATTGTGCTGCTATAAACATGGATATACATATATTACTATAATATTCTGACTCTGGGTATCAGTCCCTTTGGAAAGATATCCAGGATTGGTATAGCTGGATCATATGGCAGATCCATTCCCAGTTTGTTTTCTTTTTTTTTTTTTTTTTTGAGGAATCTCCACACTGATCTCCATAGTGGCTAAATGAATTTGCAATCCCACCAACAGTATATGTTGGAACTACTTCTTCTTAATTATTTTCTTTGAAAACCCTCTGTCTCATACACACATGGCTACCTATCATCTACCACATTTGTGCTTCAGTTGAAGCAGAGGCCAGAGGAGCCTTGTTCTAACATCCTGTTACATAAGTGAAAATGGAATTTCTTTGGAATGGCATTCATTGTCATGGTGCCAGGAGTCCATCATAATCAGTGCTACAAAGGAAATACCAAAGGAAGTAATAATGATCTGCCATTTATTGTAAAACATGGCCTAGGTGTGTCTTTGTTCTGTGTTTATATAATGACAAAGTTCACATTATAATGTAACTTTCCATGTACCAATTGAAATCGCAGACTATGAGGTTACTACAGGACTAGGTTGGAATTGATCAACTATACATATGATTTGGTTTGCTCTACAATAGCTCCCTGTAGTTCTGACATGATGCTAGAAATTTCCCCCCTTTGACTCACTTTCAATCACAAATGTCTTTAACAATAAAAGCAGAAATGTTTTCCCTGAAAGAACACAGTAAAGTGCAAAAGGAACTCTGGACTGCTAGAAATAACAAGTTTTTCACACTATTTTTGCCCCTGATGTATCTGCTAAAGTTCTTAGTTATTTCATACTGAGACTTTAGCCTGTGAAAATAAAAATTAATTTAATGAGTTAACCAGCCAATGCCATAGGAAAATCGTAAGAAAATGGAGAAATTTGGGGCAGTTTTGCTACAAAAGGGAGTCATTAAAAGTATAGGGCATAAGCCGGGCGTGGTGGCACACGCTTGTAATCCCAGCATTTGGGAGGCCGAGACCGGAGGATCTGGGTTCACGGCCAGCCTCAGCTACCTAGTGAGGCACTCCGCAACTTAGTAAGACCCGGTTTCAAAATAAAGAATAAAAAATAGGGCTGAGGGTGTAGCTCAGAGGTAGAATGCCCCTGAGTTCAATCCCCAGTACCGCAAAAAAAAAAAAAAAAGTATAGGGCATATAATATTTACCCAACCCTTCTGATAAATGATGTAAGAACTATTTGTTCCTGAACTAGGCAAGCTGTGGCCACACCTTGACATTGAATTTTGATCACCAGAAAATATAATTAAATCAAAATTCAAACATAGCTGAAACATTTTAAGATAACAGGTTTAAACTTGCATGTTTCAGATGAAAGAACATTATTGCAGTGATAATATAAAAGCCACTTGTAGAGAACATTGAGTCTCAGAAGGAAGGTGATACATAAGCCATTGTATTTTACTCAGCACTCACTAAAAGTCTATATAACATTTAAATGGCATCCTCTATACATTTCAATATATGTGTCACAGAAGTTATTGAAGGATAGCCTCAAAATACAGTATCAAGTGGAATATGAACAGATGTGATAACCAACCAGTGAGTAATTTCTTGACAGACATGAACTGAAACCGGTTCTAGAATGTTCTTTCTGAAGATCAATAACTAGATTTGTAGCTTTTTGTGAAACAAAACAGTTCTGGGATCTTAAATGAAATGCATGATCTCCAAAAATATCTTATTCTGTGAGATCTGTCACTTGCTTTCCACAGTGACCCCTGTCACCTTACCCAATCCTTTCAGAATGAAATCCTTCTCATCCACTAACACAGCTGCTAGGAAGGAGGCAGACGCTAGAAAGCCCTAGAACTGAACACAGTGTTGACATTGCAATCTGAAACTACCCAGCAGTTTCTAGTATCAGGTTCACACATAATTTGAAGCAGACGAGTTTCTTTGGAAACTTTCTCTAAAGGATGTTACTAAAACTGGAAAATGAAGAGTGCAAATATCAGAGAAATGATTATTCTTAGCAAGCCAAATGAATTAGAATGTACTAAAATTATCTAAGTGATTCACGCCACCTTCCCAAGCAGTATGTGTTCACATAAAGACTTGTTTCTGAGATCATGCTATCAGAAGACCAGGTAAGAAACTCATTAGCCCATGCGGGCATGTATTCAATCATCACCTGTTGAGGAGGCACTCAACTGTCTTAAGCATGAAGCATATTAGCTATATGAAAGATCGCCCCAATTCTGTCATCATGAAACTTTAACCCTTAAACACATTTTCACAAAAGGCTGATTTGCCATTTGGATATACATTCTGGAAATGGAAATTTTTATTCTGTTTAGAAATATACACACCCACACATACACACAATACTCTAACATGCCTAAGCTTGTTGTTTGTGATTTATTTGCTTTGGGAAGCAGAGTTATCTGCAATAACAGAGGAAGTACTGTCAGTGGAAAAGTAGGAAGCACATTTACAGCCAAGAGGGAAACATTTCAAGTGCCTGTTAGTATGCCCTGGAGCCCGGAAGATGATGTTGAGAGGTGTGCTGCCCAGTCCTGTAGGGCCCTGTACCCTTGACACCTCTCTGGATGCAGTCAAGAAAGGGCCAGGCAAGGATAAATCACCACTAAGATCCCCTTTCCTAGAGTTGCCCCAGATGGGCCCCTCATAAAGAAGCACACCCTCTGATAAGGGCTAATAAGCAAAATGACCAATTTTCAAAGGTGTTTAAATTGGGAAAATTAATAAGTTCAAAAGATATTCATAGGCTTCTTCCTTATTGAAAACTTTCATGCCTGCATTCAGCTCACAAACTCACATACCATTTGGATTTTTCTTATTATAGTTTTAACCCATCAAAAGAGATTTTCAGAGCTTGCCTTTACTTGAAAGAGAGTAGATCCCATCCGATGCTTTTTGTATGAAGTAGCCCATTTATAAATGGGGTCAATTTTGAGGCGTCAGCATACACACTTAACTATTTGGGGAGGAATGTCAGCAGAAAGAATTAGAGCTACTACAACTTCTTCCCCCCATTAAGCAACAGACATTTTCACATACTAATAATATTTAAAATAAATGTAATTGCTTAGCACTTTACAAATCATTTTTACAGACATTACCTAAACCTTTATCCTCATAACAATCGGGTTGTTTTACAGGCAAGAAAACTGAAACTTGGGGAAATTAAAAGTTTGGCTCAAGGAAGTCGTGTTGATAGTAAAATAAATAGGAACTCCAAACTCAGTACTTAACTCTAAATGGCTTTTAAAATTTTTAGCTGTACACATTGATGGGATATAGTGTGATAATTTGATACATGTTTATAATATATAATAATTAAATCAGGGTCCTTTTCCATTTAAAGATTTTTTAAATGTTTGATTAACGTAATAATTGTATATGTTTATAGGGTGTGTGATATTTCAATACATACATACAATATGTACTGATAAAAACAGAACTAATATTTCCATCTCCTATCATTACTTCATGCTCAAAGCCTCCAAGTATCTTTTTCATTTACTAAATTACCACCCAGTATATGCTAAGAGTTTGGGGAAGAGCATCCCTTCTATAGCCAACATGTATCTGTTTACTGTCTTTTCTGTTTCTGGAACTATATTAGGTAACTTACATGTATTATTTCTAAGCCTTATAATACTTAAAGTAGAAAACCAAGGAGATACTTAACTCCTGAGATTCATTCATTCATTCATTCATTCACTTGTCATTAAAGGAGGCTTAGGTTTACATCTGTGTCCTAGGTACTGGGGATGTAATTATGAACAAGAGAGATTAGCTTCCTGCCTTCATGTTTATGCTCTGGCAATAGGAAGAAGAGACTGAATGAATAAACAACTGTGTAAGCCATAATTTCGTCTGGAAGGCCAATTGAGAGTAGAAATGGAGACTTCAATGTTCGACCCATTCAGTGGAGATACCTGTTCAGTATCTGATTGTGATCTCAGAGCAGTGTGCTTAGGGATCCTAAGCTCAGTGAGAAGAATGGAGTCCGAGATAAGGGGATGGGAGGTGGCATATATAAAGCATTTAAAGCACTGATGTAAGCGAATCTGACCTACCAAGGAAATGAGACTTAGTGCCTTGAGATTCTCTATCATTTAAGGACACATAGCTCATAATCAGAATTATCATGATATCATCAGGTATCTTTCCATTAAACTATCCCATCATCATGCATAAAATGAAATCTCAACACAACTGAGAATCCCCCCGACCAAAGTATTGCATATAAAATTGTCATTTTCTTCGTCAGCTTTTCCTTACATTAGTAATTTTGCTGTATCTTTTAAATAAATGTAGCTACCAAGGTATGATGCTTTAACGACAACAAACTGTTCATCCTCAGTTAAAATGTATGCAAAGTAGTAGTGTACGTATATATTGTAAGTGCGTGTGAGGTATATATTTAAACATTTATAAAGCATTTAAAGTGTCTGATGTGATATCAACTAAGACCTTGCAAGAAGTAGGTAGTTCTCCATTCTACAGACTCTTTCCCAAGGCACTGATACTGTTATACTGAGGCCAAGAATTATGAAGCAAGTCTAAAAGTACTGTGAAAGAAAATTTGTCTGGGCCTCCCTAGGATGCAGAAGATGGAAGTTGCATCCTGGGCCTCTTGGTCCTCTACCAAGACTTAGTCATAGTTCACACTATTCAAATGTGACTCACCAGGAATCCACTCGACAGTTACCCAGATATCTGAATTAGCATTTCTTGTTCAAATGTTAATGAGGCTTGTGTTTCCTACTAAAACGAGGTGAGATAAGTCCCATTGGAGCCTAATCTGTGGTGCCAGGTGAGGTGACCTATTCTTTCTCACTCTATGGTAAGTTTTAACATTTCACCTCTTTATAATTTTTTCCATAAAAAAAATATATAGCTGCTTTTGTTTTCATCTGTCTGTTTACTTAGCAAGGACCCAAGCAGTAGTTTCTGTGGCATATCACTGTATTAGGCACAGATAGAAATATAGATGAAGTATACTGCTTTTCAAAAGCTTATGAGAAAAGATGAAAAGATCTAAAACTGGAGACAGATTCAACAAGATGTACTCTGTATATATGGCCAAGGAGGGGGACATAAAATTCCTATTAAAATTGTTCACTGATCTCTCTAGAGTAGAGATTCAGGCTGGAGTTTGGAATCATCAAACTTGGCCTTTTCCTTATCACTAGATCTCTGAGATTCTCCTTTTGGTAGCACTCCTAAGCACTGGAGAGAAAAATGGATCTTTTTAAATGCCAGTTTTAAATAGTCCTTAGCAGGCCTTTTTTGAGCACCTTTGCAGAACACAGAACACAGCAGTTCCTGTTTCTGTTCCAGTGACTTTCAGTGTCAGATTCAAGGGCTCAGGATTCACAGGAAACTGGCTCTGATTTTTTTATAGTCTTGGAGCAGCAAGTTCTAAGATGTTTATACAAAGTGTTAAAAAGCCTGTCATTCTACCAACCACTAAAGCAGAAAAAAAAAAAAAAACATGGAAAATAAAGTCTTGACTGAGACTAATGACAGAAATCCATCAAAAAATTAAAAATTTGGGAGCTGAATCTAGAAATGGAAATAAATGGAAACAATAGCCTAGATAATTTGTTTTATGGACAAAATTAATTCCTCCAGGATCCCAAGGGCATTCATGTATTTATTAGCCTTTGGTCTGTATCTTATTTTTAGGCAAAAATTGCTGCAGATTAAGTCATAGGTCCCTCAATGGATCAAAAGCAGATTCACTCTCATCTTTGCTCCCATAAAGAGACTACACATTTTCCTGGAGTCAATATTATATCACTCTCAAGGACACTTCAGTCCCTCACATTTTTTCAGACCAACAGAAGCAACTATTCAATCACATGTTCATTTAAAAAAACACTCATTGAGTATTTACTATATGCTAGACAGTCATTACCAGAGAAACTGAGTGGATGGCAGAGAACACTTAGAGGCCATTTCTGTCCTCTCCACACTAGTGATTACACGTGGGCTGAGTACCATAGTAACAGACAGTAAGGGGGCCATCTGTCGACGACCCCAAGCTAAGACCTGAAGGAGTCTCAGAGATAGGTGAGGAAAAGAAGACAGGAAGGAAGATGTCCCAGGCCAAGCAAACCACCTGCGGGAAACCTGGAGGTGAGATGAACACAGTTTCTTCATTCAGTAAAACCTGCCCAGCATGACTGAGCAGGACCAGGTCCAAAGACTGGTGCAGGATGAGACTGGAGGACCACAGCCAGTTCAATGCCACCTGCAGGGCACAGAAGAGCCATGAGGACCGCACGCAGGAAAGCACATGGTCCACCATTGCTAGAAGCAAGATGCTGATGTGTCATGACGTTTCCAGTTTGTTACTCTCTTACCTTGTTGCTGTCTCCCCACTTCATGGGAAAGAAAAGCTCACAGAAGGGTATCTGTTTCGAATCAAAAGGAAAAGCTGTCATAATTGAAAAGCTGATTCCTTTTTATATATTTTTAATGCTCCATGAAATTTTATTGCCTTGAGAAAAATCTCATCTTTTAGCCAAATAACACTGGTGTCTTTGCAGAATGAGTGCATTTTGTGCTGTATAATGTTTTATTTTTTCCTTCCTTAAAATACCCATGGAACTTTTGACCTGTCTTGTACCATAATTCTGGACACAAAAGAAACAGAAAGGCTGGGAATAGTCCAGGTTGTTCCTTCACAACTCACTCAGGAAACATTTTCTCTTAATTGTGGGAACACAGAAAAAAAACTAGAACCACATTCTACCACACTATTGCCAGGTATAAGTATTCATTCCCTAACTTGAGCAGTAAGCTGTCTCTGTAACTCCATCTCAAGAGTAGTCCAATTTTAGTACCACCATATTTTTGTCACATGTTTTAGTTCAAGAAATGATAGTTTAGCCGAGCGTGGTGGTGCACGCTTGTAATCCCAGCATTTGGGAGGCTGAGACCGGAGGATCTGGGTTCGCGGCCAGCCTCAGCTACCTAGTGAGGCACTCCATAACTTAGTGAGACTCAGTTTCAAAATAAAGAATAAAAAATAGGGCTGGGGTATAGCTCAGAGGTAGAATGTCCGTGAGTTCAATCCCCAGTACCACAAAAAAAAAAAAAAAAAAAAAAAAAAAAATTAAGCATCAGAAGCAATCTGTTACATTGTCCATTGGGGTTCTCCTCAACTATTTAAGAATTATTTTAATTTTGAAAAATACTCAGGATGAAAATTGCCTCTGTATTCTAGGGCAGAGTTTAAGGCAACACAGGCCCTTCTAGGTCTAAAAGAAGATATATGAAGCTATTATTATAAATATGTTATTTTATTAGTTTTTATAACTAAGCAAATATATAGCAAAAATTTATTGGGTTTTATCTACCTAGTGATAAAGAAAAAATTAGAGGTACATAAATCCATTCCAACATGGTCAATTTTCTTTAGAGAACAGACAGAAGCTCACTGAAAAGCATTCTACTTGTTGAGTAATTTATTCCACTCTTCTCATAGTATTGGGCACAGTAAGGTCATTACTAAAAATCAGTTATTAAAGACGTATTGAATCTGCTTGTTTTCACATGTCTCTGTTCATTACATGATATTAAATTCAGGATCTATAATCTTTCACACACGATCCCTTAAAAGTCTGTTTAAGTTGAAAAAAAAATCATAAAGTGTTTCTCTACATACAAAAAAGGAAACATCTGCCTTTGAATGTTTTTAAACCCTGCCTAAGTTGGCATGTGCTTTACATTAGTCCTGTACTGTCCAAACGTGCATGCATATGTGTCCATGATGTGTGTTCACAGAGTTTAGTGATGCGCCTGTACATGTAGACCGGCCAAATCCAGACAGCTTCCTTTGAAATTTGGGGAAATTTTCCTAAAATAAATCATAATTTTCCTATGAATCAATCTCTCTCTCTCTCTTTCTCTCCCTACACACACACACACACACACACACACCCATGACTGAACTCTGAACTACACTCCCAGCCCTGCCCCTGTTTTTTAAAAAAATTTTTGAAACAGGGTCTCCCTAAGTTGCTGAGACTGGTCCCAAACCTATGATCCTCCTGTCTCCTCCTCCCAAGTACTGAGATTACAGGCATGTACCAGTATGTCCAGTTTTAAATATATTTTAAATAGGTTCTTAGAGTTGAAGTGGGTAAGTTACTCTTCTGTATTTTAACTACAGTGTCTGTTTTAAGAAAACACTTAAATGCAATTTTTTTTTTTTAGATATTCATTCCTGAAGGGGGAAAGCCTGATTAAAAAAGAAGCAGCAGCCGATATCATCTCCTGGTTTATATTTTGCAACAGCTGTTAAAATTGAGTGAGCAGCAAAGAAATGTCAATAGCCATTCTACAGTTTGTCACAAAAGAAGAAAAAAAATCCCTCTGGTACCTGCTTTGCTGAGCATCTTATCAGCAAGCACATTACCGCAAACAATAACCATTCTTATCTGCAAGGGCCAGGTTCAGGATTATTAGTGAGGGACTTGGCAGCCACCCCTCTCCACATAGCAACTGGGCAAATATTGTTGCAGCCCACGGAGTGGCCAATGGGAATCCAGACAGTGCTGTCGGATCTTTTCAATACGAGTAGTGTTAGTGTGAACAACCTCTCTTTCACTCTTGTTCCTTTTCTCATTTCATCTTTACCGTTTCAAGAGTATGATCTCATCTCCAGATTGTAAATACTTGGGGACTTTTACGAAGGGAAAATATTACAAAGGGCTGAAGTTTGCTTCGAGAACAACTTAGGTAGGCGCTTTGGTTTCATTACTAGCAACTTGTCTTATGCTGCGGTATTTGAAAAGCACAGTAGTGTTGGTACATTCACTATGAGTATTTCTAAACATCAGACTGTAAATCGGTAAGAATGCTGATTATTATCTCATAAAGACCTCGCAGGATGCAGATTTCTAATCACTTAGTGAATGAACCAGGAGCCTAGTTCTGAAACTCTGAAAGAATGTTCTCTGGAACCCGTTAGTAGGGTGGTGAATCAAAATCAGAATTGATCTCCCCCCTCCCTCCATAGTTTGTAATTGAAACTTCCTGTAAGTTGTCCACAATTTCCATTAACTCTTTGGCTGCCTAGAGTTTCTATTATAAAAGAGAAAAATTACTAAAAATTGTAGGGTGAGTATAACAGTAGGCAAGAGCTTTTAAAAAAACAGTCAGGGACTGGTGTTTCTTTGCAACTGGAAAGGAAACATTATGAAATTTAAATCCATCTAGTGCATTATTGACCATGTTTTCTTTGTCTTTCCTCCACTTTGTGCTTTTTGCCTTGTTTTATATAACACTGGCGAGTGTGGAAGCCTCCATGTCCTGTGTAAATGTGTATCATTATAATTCAAAAGGAAAGTGGGGCTTCCAATTACCTTCTCCAGATGTAATAACATTGGTTATTTACTGAGTGCAAAATAAACAATTTGCTTTAATGCAAAGTTTAAATGCAATATATTGCAGATTTTACTCATAAATAGAGAAAAAAATTCAATCTCTTATCAATGGATAGATTCTATTTCAAACCAAACTGATGTGGTATTTGTAAATGCTGAGATGTTTGATTATTGTTTTTAACCCAGGAGAAAATTCCCACAAATGCAAACTCATTCTGGCCACCTAAGAATATTGTCATAGAAGCAGCATGCTTTCTTTCCCTTGAGGATTTTAAAACTTGGCTACGTGGTATTTTTAAGTTGGCAAAGTAATACGTTTTAGACAGGGCTTTAGGATTCTGCTTAATTGAGTACAGCAGGTTAACAAAAGTGCCAATGTTCCTTAAAAATAAAATTCAAAATGCTCTGTGGACCTAAAGCTAATGCTAAATATTAGGTGAAATTGCCAATTGCATTTTTCCATGTTTATCTTCTGAGATAGGAATAAAATTAAAGTGTGTTACCATAGCAGCATCTGTAACATTTTATGAGACAAAAGATCCTTTTTTCCACACCAAGATCCAAGCCAGAAGCATTATCCATTAAGGAAAGCAAATAAGGCTAGAGGGACATATTTTTTACAGTCATATTATGGAAATACTAAAGATCCAATGTCCTGAGGTCAGATTGTGAAACACAGCTGTTCACATTCATTTTTATCCTGGATTGACACTCTTGGGTAATTCCTGAATATTGATCAGTTCTTACCCTCCAACTATCCTAAAATTGGAAAAGTCTTTCCCATCCACATTTCTTCTCAAAGCACAAATTTTAGGGCTAACAAAGAGGTGACTATAAATGTATGCCTTGTGAAGCATTTACTTAGGCTCTATGCCTGACTCAGTTTTGTAATCTTGATTCTTATTCTCTGGAGTTTATTTCTTTGGCACTCTTCTTTGAAAATCATGGCAGAGATCTCATCTGAAGAAAGAAGCATAGAGAGCCCAAAACCTTTCTGGGCCAGGAATTTATTCTGCACTTCATCTTAGCCACTCTTGCTTCTTTACCATTAATTCCTAATTTCCGTATTCTTCCAGTTACTTCCTCTGCAGCCTCTTTTCCTCCGTGCTATGGTTAGTTGTAGAATGTCCCCCGCAGAGCTCATATATTAAGGTTCTGAGTGGATGTAATTAGGTTATGAGAATAGAAATCTCATCAGCAGATAAATCTATTGTAGTGGTTCTACTAGGTGGTAACTCAGGCAGGTAGGGAGTGGCTAAAGAAGGTAAGTCCTTGGCGTGTTGCCTTAGGAACTGTGTTTTTGTCTTTGAATCCCTTTGCTTGTTTTCCTTTTTTGCTTCTGGCTTTCATGATGTGAGAGGGGAGCCCTTGCTCTCTCCTTCTCTCTGACTCCCACTACCATGCCCTGAGATCGGCAGACCCCAGCCTCACAAAGACAGGACCCAAAATCTCCAAGAAAACTGTGAACAAATAAATCTTCTTTCCTCTAAGTTGTGTGGTCAGTCTTTTGGGATTGTACCATGAGAATGTTGACTGAGACACTCCTCCTCCATTTATCCTTCACCACGTTCTCTAGACACTTAACAGGTATCTGTTTATTCCCTGTATAATTCTGTGAACCCAGAGTAGAAGTCTCTATTTGGATCTATTCTATGACTGTGAGAACCCTTTCCTCCCTAAACTTAAGCACAGTCTCCAATTATCAATCGGATTTATCTGCTTTGATAGTTGACTGGCTACTGTACATATTGGGCTATTATTTATATATCAATCATTCAATTAGTAGTTCGTAAGACAATCTAAGGAAAAAGTTCAATGAAAATCCCTGGATTTATTTAAACTCCAGTGGACTCCCAAAATGTAAGTATTTTTCATAGATCCAGATTTTGAAAGCTATACAAGTCATGCCATTTGGTTCTCTTTATTCTTCTTACTAGCTACTTACAATTTTAACATTCTTTAGAACACTGGCTTTGTAGGGCAGCATTCAAGACTCTTAGAAGCAAATTTCATGCCACACACAATGTCAACCTTCTACAATTTCTTGTTGAGTGGGTTGCTAGACCAAAGTGCCTTAAAGTATCCTCTGCAGATTTTAAGCCTAGAGAAAATTGATGTTGCTGAATAATTCTATTGCCCCTTGAATGAATTAGTTACAGCATTTTTTTTTTTCTTATAAGCATTATCAGTGCCACTCAGAGTAAACACTCAGGAAATATTTGAGGGAGAGAATAAGTAAATGCATACACAAGTAGCTGAACATTTACAATGCCTCATAAAATCTCTCATACAGTCCACCCATGTTTAGGAACATTATTTCAATAGCCCAAATGTAAAAGGGACACAAATGTCTTATCAGCAGATGAAGGGATAAATAAAATATGGCATGTATTTTATTTGATAATAATAATATATATGCTATTAGTAAATCATAAAAAAGGAAGGATATAACCAGACCTGGTGGTGCATGCCTGTAGTTCTAGAACTTGGAAGGCTGAGACAGGAGGATTGCAGGTTTGAAACCAACCTCAGCCACTTAGTGAGGCTCTTAGCAATTTAGCAAGACCCTATTTCCAAATAAAAAATAAAATAGGGCTGGAAGTATAGCTTGGAGGTGTAGAATGCTACAATATGGATGAAACTTGAGGACATTATGGTAAGTGAAACTAGCACAAAAAAATGACAAATACTGGTTTCTCTTATATGAGGTATCTAGTGTACTCAGATCTCAGAGACAGAAGTAGAACGGTGGTTGCCAGGTTGGCCTAATTAACCACAGTTAAATCATTATAGAGTTTCAGTTCAGGAAGGTGAAATAGGTTCTGGAAATGAATAACACTCTGAACATTCCACTGAACTATATACTTCAATGTGGTTAAAAAAAATTTTGGGGGGGGGGGCAGAACTGAGGATTGAACCCAGGGGCATTTTACCTCCAAACTATACCTTGAGTATATTTTTTATTCTTTATTTTGAAACATGGTCTCACTAAGCTGCAGAGGGCCTCACTATGTAGCTAAGGCTGGCCACGAACCTGCAATCCTCCTCTCTCAGCTTCCCAAGTATTGGGATTACAAGTGTGTGCCCAGCTAAAAAGATTAACTTTTTTTTTTTTTGTGGTACTGGGGATTGAACTCAGGGGCATTCTACCTCCAAGCTATACCCCCAGCCCTATTTTTTATTTTTTATTTTGAAACCAAGTCTCACTAAGTTGCGGAGTGCCTCACTAGGTAGCTGAGGCTGGCCGCGAACCCGGATCCTCCGGTCTCAGCCTCCCGAATGCTGGGATTACAAGCGTGTGCCACCACGCCCGGCTCTAAAAAGATAAACTTTATGTTACATACATCTACCACAATTTTTTAAAAACTGTTTAAGGAGAGATATTTTATACATGATTGGGAGAACAAATTATACTTTATACAGTCTGGTAAGCTGGGAATAGGTTTGACTGTTATAATACATGAAACTTAACCCATGAGAAGAAAAACCCGGCTTAATAAAAAAAATAGACTTTCTGTCCTTTTCGCCATTCTGAACACCATAGACACCTCTCTCCACTTGCCAATGAAGTCTCCTACTGCGTTTGACCTCTTACCCAGCTGATCATCACCACCCTTATAACCAGCAGCTTTTGTGTTTTCAATACTTAATAACTTAGGTATTTCATTCATATACAACAACTGATGTAATCTTCACAACAATCCCACGGGCAGATATACTTAACAGACATGGGAACTAAGGCCCAAAGAAGGTAATGATCTAAAATGGCCTGAGTAGTTAAGTAGGAAAACAAGGGTGTTAAGTCAGGTCTCTCTTCCTCCAAAGGCCAGTATCTTTTATTAATTAATTAATTTATTTATTTAATTGGTGCATTGTAATCATACATCTTGGTGAAGTTCAGGGTGATAGAGACATACGCGCACACAGCATTCGGTGAGTCTTCCCCCAGTTCTCACCCCACTCTCTCTCCCTCCCCTCCTTCCCATGCTCAACACAGTGACTGGCTTTGATAGGTTTGTGTATGTACATCAAGTCCATTGAGCTGTTTCCTTCTTCCAGTCTTTCTCCCCCCTCCCATCTCCCTCAGTTAGGTCGCCTCCTTCACTCCACTAAGGTTTCTCCTTCTTTGTCTGGAGTCCCTCCTGTGTCCCTATTTCTCCCTAGCTTCCACCTATGAGGAAGAACATCTGACTTTTCACTGCTTGTGACTGACTAATCTCACTTAGTATAATGTTCTCCAGTTCCATCCATTTCCCTGCAAATGACATACTTTTGTTCTTCTGTATGGCTGAGTAGAATTCCATTGTGTATATATTCCACAATTTTGTAATCCATTCATCTGTTGATGGACATCTTGCAAAGGCAGCATCTTACATACTTTTCTCCACCACTTGATTTGCCCCAGGCTAGTAAACCCTTCTAGCAGGTATCAAAGTCTAATAGGTCCTCAAACTCAATATGTCTAACCACTTGATTTGCCATCCCACTTCCCAATCTGTTCCTTATACAATCTATGTGGTATCACCATCCACCAACTTGTTTACATCATACAATCTCAAATGACATCACCACTTTCCAACTTGCTTAAGACAAGAGCCTTGGAGTCCAACTGTCTTTCCTGGACAACCCTTCATCAGCGGATCCTACCGGCAGAACATCCGAATCTGAGTACCTCTCACCACATCCACTGCTCGAACTTGGCATGAGCCATCCTTCTCTGGGCATCCACAGCTACCTGATAAATCGTATTTCCCCTTTTGTGCTCTACATCATTTCATAGTCAGAGTGATCTTTTTAAAAATGTAAATCTAAAGCCGGGCGTGGTGGCGCACGCTTGTAATCCCAGCATTTGGGAGGCTGAGACCAGAGGATCCGGGTTCGAGGCTAGCCTCAGCTATCTAGTGAGGCACTCTGCAACTTAGTGAGACTCGGTTTCAAAATAAAGAATAAAAAATAGGGCTGGGGGTATAGCTCGGAGGTAGAATGCCCCTGAGTTCAATCCCCAGTACC
>PVLC010010244.1:0-51102 GCA_004027655.1 Graphiurus murinus | reverse complement strand
CTTTTTTTTTTTTTTTTTTTTTTTGCAGTACTGGGGGTTGAACTCAGGGGCATTCTACCTCCGAGCTATAACCCCAGCCCTATTTTTTATTCTTTATTTTGAAACCGGGTCTCACTAAGTTGCAGAGTGCCTCACTAGGTAGCTGAGACTGGCCGCGAACCCGGATCCTCCGGTCTCAGCCTCCCAAATGCTGGGATTACAAGCATGCACCACCACGCCTGGCTCTAGTTACCCATTTTTAAGCCACCTTTCATTTCTGGGGAAGAAGATCAACATGAACCTCTCAAAATCCTCTGCCGAACTCTGTGACTGTCTCCTATTTATTTTAAGCTTGCCTATTGGTGACAAGACTAAAAACCCATTGATATCCTCTCGAAGATTTCTGCGAAGTCAAGAAATAGAATCATCACCTCTCCAGTTGAAAAACTGCTAGATGCTTAAGTCTGTTTTTCCACAGGTGCAGGATCCCATGCAAATTGGGTGTGCATACCTGTGTGTCATTTGCAAGAAGCAGTGGTGTTGTCAACACATGCAAATCATCAGAGTTCTTGACTATCTTTCTGCCAAACCCTTCCTTTCTCAATGCTAGAATTTACAGACTCTATCCACACATTTTTCCCCCAGAATTTGAGCAAACTGGGCTATTGCTGATTTTAAAATTTTATAAAAAGTTAATTTTGTTTTGAAATAGCTATAGACTCACAAGAAGTTGCAAAATAGTATGTAGAGTCCCATGAGTCACTACCCAGCTGTCTCCAGGGGTGGCATCTTATGAAACTGCAGTAAAATATAGAAGCCAGTAAATTGATGTTGGTACAATACTGTTAACTAGATTATAGCATATCTGATTTTGAAAAAGCATGACCATTTCGAAGGCATAATAGAACACTTTTTTTTTTTTTTGGCGGTACTGGGGATTGAACCCAGGGGCGTTCTACCTCTGAGCTATACCCCCAGTCCTATTTTTTATTCTTTATTTTGAAACAGGGTCTCACTAAGTTGCGGAGGGCCTCACTAGGTAGCTGAGGCTGGCGGCAAACCGGGATCCTCCGGTCTCAGCCTCCCAAATGCTGGGATTACAAACGCATGCCACCATGCCCGGCTAATAGAACACTTTGTAACACAAATACTCTGTGTCTTGATATTGGGTGAGGGAACTGACAAGGACTTTAAAATACTCAAAGTAGCTGAGTGTGGCGGTGCACGCCTGTAATCCCAGTACTTGGGAGGCCAAGACCGGAGAATCGCAGGTTCAAGGCCAGCCTTAGGTAATTAGTGAGGCACTCCGAAACTTAGTGAGACCCTGTTTCAAAATAAAGAATAAGAAATAGGGCTGGGGCTGTAGCTCGGAAGTAGAATGCCTCTGGGTTCAATCCTCAGTGCCACAGAAAACAAAAACAAAAACTCAGAGCAGGAGTGAGGTGTCATGCTGGCTATGAAACACCCACAGGGGGCTTTAGGAGCGTGGTCCCAAGCTCAGGAGTGGCCTTCAAAAATGGAAAGACCTGCCAGTGCAGTGGCACATGTGTGCAATCCGAGGGACTTGAGAGGCTGAGGCAGGAGGTGCACAAGTGTGAGGACAGCCTGGGTTACTTAAGGAGACCCTGTCTCAAAATAAAAAATAATGAAAAGAAAGGACTGGTGATGTCACTCCATGGTAACAGGTCCCTGGCTCCAATCCTTAATACCAAAATAAATAGATAGATAGATAGATAGATAGATAGATAGATAGATAGATGCATAGTGGCTCATGCTTGTAACCCCAGCATTTGAGAAGCTGAGACTGGAGGATCCGGGTTTGTGGCCAGTCTCAGCTACTTAGAGAGGCACTCCGCAACTTAGTGAGACCCTGTTTCAAAATAAAGAATAATAAAAAAAAATAGGGCTGGGGGTATAGTTCGGAGGTAGAATGCCCCGAGTTCAATCCCCAGTACTGGAAGGGGGGGGGAAAGATAGATAGATAGATAGATAAATAGATAGATGGGGGGGGGGCATAGAAGGTGCAGTGACATGGACCGGGCAGGGGGCATGGAAATTTGCTGGAGAATTTGGGAGCACTTAAGTTGTGTAATCTGAATATAAACTCACCCAGAGCCAGGCTGCGGCCTCAGCCGACCCTACAACCCTCCTCACTCCTCGAAAATGAGACATTTAAGCCGGGCGTGGTGGCGCACGCTTGTAATCCCAGCATTCGGGAGGCTGAGACCGGAGGATCTGGGTTCGAGGCCAGCCTCAGCTACCTAGTGAGGTACTCCGCAACTTAGTGAGACTCGGTTTCAAAATAAAGAATAAAAAATAGGGCTGGGGGTATAGCTCGGAGGTAGAATGCTCCTGAGTTCAATCCCCGGTACTAAAAAAAAAAAAAAAAAAAAAAGAGACATTTAAGTCCACTTAATTGGAGGAAAAAGTAATAACATGTGTAGAAAAATAATGAAAATTTTTTTGTGTGTGTGATACTGGGGATTAAACTTAGGGGCATTCTACCTCCGAGGTACACCCCTAACCTCATTTTTTTTTTTTATTCTTTATTTTCAAACAGGGCCTGACTAGGTTTTGGAGGGCCTCAGTAAGTAGCTGAGGCTGGCCTCCAGTCTCAGTCTCCCAAGTACTGGGATTACAAGTGTGTGACACCATGCCCGGCTCAATAATGAACTTTTTTTTTTTTTTGGCAGTACTGGGGATTGAACTCCGGGGTATTCTACCTCCGAGCTAAACCCCCAGGACTATTTTTTATTCTTTATTTTGAAACAGGGTCTCACTAAGTTGCAGAGTACCTCACTAGGTAGCTGAGGCTGGCCGAGAACCTGGATCCTCCGGTCTCAGCCTCCCGGATGCTGGGATTACAAGCGTGCGCCACCATGCCTGGCCTCAATAATGAATTTTTGATAGACATTACGTGTGTGTGTGGAGGGGGGGGGCACTGGGGATTGAACCGAGGGGCATTCTACCTCCGAGCTACACCCCAGACCTATTTTTATTTTGAAACAGGGTCTCACTAGGTTGATGAGTCTCACTACTTGCTGAGGCTGTCCTTGAACCTTTGATCCTCCTATCTCAGCCTCCAAAGTACTGGGATGACAAATGTATACCACCACCACGGCCAGCTCTCCTGTTTTTTATTTTTATTTTGAAACAGGGTCTTGCTAGGTTGATGAGAGTCTCACCACTTGCTAAACCTTTCCTCAAGCTTCTGATCCTCCTGTCCCAGCCTCTCAAGTACTAGGATTACGGTGTGTGCCACCATGCCTGGCTGAGACTTTACTTTTTAGAGCAGTTTTAGGTTCACAGCAAAATCGACCACCCCCTCCCCCGGCCATTTGCACCCCACCCACTCCAGTGACCATAGTTAGACTCTTCTGGTATGTACCTGTTCAGATCACCTTCTTTTCCTTGGTGATATGCATTTCAGGCTCCTCTGTGTCTTTTGTGGCTTGATAGCTCATTCTTTTTAGCACTGAGTCATTCTGCTGCCTGGATGTACCACAGTTCGTTTCTCCATTTACTTACCAGGGAATCTCTTAGTTGTGTCCATGTTTTTTTGTTTGTGTGTTTTTTTTTTTTTTTTTTTTGTAGTACTGGGAATTGAACTCAGGGGCATTCTACCTCCAAGCTACAGCCTCAGCCCTATTTTTTATTCTTTATTTTGATACAGGGTTTCAGTAAATTGCGGAGAGCCTCACTAAGCAGCTGAGTCTGGCAGCGAACCCAGATCCACCAGTCTCAGCCTCCCAAATGCTGGGATTACAAGCATGCACCACCATGCCTGGCTCCCAGCCCTATTTTTTATTCTTTATTTTGAAACAGGGCCTCACTAACTAGCTGAGGCTGGCCTCGAACCTGCGATCCTCCTGTCACAGCCTTCCAAATGCTGGAATTACAAGCGTGCGCCACCACGCCCAGCTTCCTAGTCCTATTTTTTTATTCTTTATTTTGAAACAGGGTCTCACTAAGTTGCGGAGGGCCTCACTAAGTAGCTGAGGCTGACCTTGAACCTGCGATCCTCCTGTCTCAGCCTCCCAAATGCTGGGATTACAAGGGTGTGCCACCACACCCAGCTTTGTGTCCATGTTTTAACAAATATGAATATGGTTGTTCATTATAAATTGGTTTTTTGAACCTCCTATGTGAGGTTGTGTAGATAGGCTGTATTCCCACACATATATGAGTTGCAAATATTTTACTTGGAAAAAACGTTGGGCATGGTGGCGCACGCTTGTAATCCCAGTACTTGAGAGGCTGAGACAGGAGGATCGCAGGTTTGGGGCCAGCCTCAGCAATTTAGTGAGGCCCTCCGCAACTTAGTGAAGACCCTGTTTCAAAGTAAAAGAATAAAAAATCGGGCCGGGGATGTAGCTTGGAGGTAGAATGTCCCTGGGTTCCATCTCTAGCACCCCCCACACACACACACAAATTGCCCTCTGCTGTCTGGGGATGAGTGGCAGCAGGAAGGATTGGTTTTGCTGTTTATTATTATTATTATTATTATTATTATTATTATTATTATTATTTGCAGTACTGGGGATTGAACTCAGGGGCATTCTACCTCCGGGCTACACCCCCAGCCCCCTTTTTTATTCTTTATTTTTAAACAGGGTCTCACTAAGTTGCGGAGTGCCTCACTAGGTAGCTGAGGCTGGCCGCGAACCCGGATCCTCCGGTCTCAGCCTCCCGAATGCTGGGATTACAAGCGTGTGCCACCACGCCCCCGGCTCTGCTGTTTATTTTTTGATATCTCCATTCACTCTCTCATAGGAGGGATTTTTCAAAGGAGCAAATAATGATACTTTGTGCCTAATTAGCAACTTCTAACGACCTCACGGCATACCAGGACTTATTACCCCTCTCATCCTCTCCCTAGGGAGGAGGTAGGCACTACCAGGGCTAAATGTATCTACTTAGTGGGTTTGGGTACAGGATCATGCAGAGGGGCTGCTCCTTGCTGTGGTTACAGCCATATCTGAGATGCTGGAGTTAGATGACCCTAGCAGCAGAGAAGAGAGGGACTAAAGGTCACGGAGCAGAACCACTTGGGTTTCCTTTCTCTAAGGTTGGACCTAGCTCAAGGAATTCAGTTCTCCAAGCACCCTGCTTGGCGCTGGCTAGGTTCTTCATGAATGTTCAGGTCTCACTTAAAGTAATTGCACTGCTAGTGTCTTGTCTACACCATGAATGAAAGTCTTTCTCTGATCTTTCCTTCTGAGCAGCTTAAGTGTTCTGGGCGAGATCGTCTGAATCACAGATCTTCCTGTACTTTAGGGTTCCATTGAGGATCTTGGGTTCGGCCAGTCTATAATGATTCCCCCACGCTGTCTCTCAAGTAGAGGAAACTCACTCCCCAAACAAATCCTGTTCCAGACGGGGCTTTCTTCCTTAATCCTTATTCTGATTCCTTAACCTCTCTAATCTCCGAACCTTGCTTTACTCATTCACGAAACAAGGGGTGTTTGTAATCGTGTTGTCTTGAAGTTTCCTCCTGCCTTTAATAGCGTCTAGGGCCATGAGTCAAGATCCAAGAGAAATGAAATGTTTGGAGTTGTTCTGGCTATAAAAAAATATCATGTCCTAGCCGGGCGTGGTGGTGTACGCTTGTAATCCCAGTACTTGGGAGGCTGAGACTGGAGGATCCAGGTTCACTGCTCGCCTCAGCTATTTAGTGAGGACCTCCGCAACTTAGACCCTGTTTCAAAATAAAAATTGAAAAATAGGACTAGGGGTGTAGAGGTAGAATGCCCCTGGGTTCAATCCCTAGCACCTTAAAAAAAAAAGATTAAAAAATAGAGCTGGCGGTGTAGCTCCGACATAGACTGGAAGAAAAATAAAATCATGTCTTAGAGAAACGTTCCTATTCTTGGCAGCTTTTTCTGAAGGGCTGCATTCATAATATATGGATTGGAGACTTGGGAGATGGTGAAGCCCTGGAGAAACACATTTGAGGTGAGGTGAAGACAGGGAGCCATTAGCAAAGCTAGGTGAGGAGTTAGCAGGGTGTCTACACTAGCAAACTCTGAACCAGCAAATTCCTGGAATATAGTTGCAGTCGGACTGTGTATAAGCAGTTTTGTAGTTAAGCAATTTTTACCTCCCACGAGGACTCTAATTTACCCAGACCTGTAAAGGCTGGGAGCTTTTCTAGCTGATCATTAAATACACACACACGTACGTGCAAATCGTCCTTGTTCCCCATGCACCCCCAGTTTGCACTTAGACATCGGAAGCGGAAGGGGGATTAGGTTGACTTCTGTTTGCCTGCTGCTAAACCTAGCGTTTGTTCTGGACACCCACAACGTTGTTGACACAGGGCAGGAAAAGTGCCCTCATCTGCAAACGTCCAGCTGGGACTTCTGGGGACATCTGTCTCCATCCGGATAGCTGACGCTGGCCAGATACGTTAACTAGGTCAAGAGATTAAAGATGCGTCTCCTCTGGTGTAGATTCCGACCCCTGCTCCCCCCTAGCTGAGACCCACATCGTGTTCACAAGCTTGGAGAGTGAAAGGGTGCCACTTTGCCTGGCCTGTCTGTGCGAAATCTCTAGCGGGCAAGGAGCAGGTGCGCAGGTGCACTGTCGTGGCCCGGGAAGTCCTTGCAGGGTCGGCTTTCTCTCCGCTCCCGAGCCCAGCGCACTCCAGGGTCGGTGGGAACGCCTCGCCGCAGCGCGGGCACTCGCTAGCTTGTTTTCCCCCCTTGGAGTCAGCCCACTCTTATTATTTCAGGAGCAGAGTGGAGCTCTCCTCTCCCTTGGGTATTCTAGGGTGTCACCTCTGGCATTTGCTCCCGCTGCAGAAAAACAAGGCTAAAAGCAATGCATCGGGTTTCTGAACAGCCGCCCGAGCGCAGAAAGCAGACAGTCAGCAAAGCCAGGGGCGGAGGGTGGGGGCTGGGGCTCCGGGGAGGGCGGGGTGCGGGAGTCGGGGTTGGAGCAGGGGGCCCTCCCGGAGGACATCCGCCAGGTGGGCGACTCTCCCGGCTCCCGGCGTGAGTGGAGGAGCCCGGGGAAGACCCGGCAGCTGGAGAGGGCGGAGGCCGGGGCGGGGCGAGCGCGCAGGGCGGAAGCAGCTGTGCCCGCCGCCAGGGAGCGGGCGCCCTCCCAGCCGAACATGCAGGACGTGAGCGACGTGTGGCAGCCTCTGCACAGACTTCCACTGCAGTGTCGATTTCAGCGAGCGCCGCCTTCTTCCTCCCAATCACCGCGCAGCCTCGCGCGCAAGTGTGCACCTCCAGGCAAGGCCGGGCAGTGCCTGTGCGCTGGGGCGTTCGCTCGCCAAAGTCACGTTCTGGTCGTGTCCCTGCGCCCGCGGCGGTCCCCACCCAAGGCGCCCCAGATGTCACCGCGCGGCCCCTGACTTGACTACTCGACCGTCGTGTGTCGCCAGCCGATGCAAATTGCGAGCGCTGGGAAAGGGAGAGAGGGCACGCAAGCCTCAAAAAAGTGGCCAGGGGAGGCTGTAGGGTGTGCCGGGGGAAAATGACAAACTTTTAGGAGTTTGCCAACCTCCCCCTCCCCAATAGCTATTCCGGGCTGATAGGTAATAGGTGGGAATGAGGTTTAGTTTTATTTACTACTCGGAGAGATAAAGGTGCATTGAATATTGCACTTGACAAGTGCGGAGAACCGAGATGCCCGCTGCTTCCCCCAGCCCGGCCAAATTCCTTGGCATCCCAGCCTCCCCGGCTTGGCTGCCCCACCCGCGTGCCCAGCACCGCAGGCCCCTCAAGCTCCCAGGTCTGGAGCAGGTGAGAGGGAGCAACGCTCAGCACAAGTCTAGGTTTCAAAGGGATTCAGAGATCGAGCGTCCTGAGGTTGCAGGCGCAGGGAAGCCCCCTCCTCGTGGGTGGCGGGGTCGCAGTGGG
The DNA here is from genome assembly GCA_004027655.1 of Graphiurus murinus. Taxonomy (NCBI): domain Eukaryota; kingdom Metazoa; phylum Chordata; class Mammalia; order Rodentia; family Gliridae; genus Graphiurus; species Graphiurus murinus. The sequence goes on along the minus strand of PVLC010010244.1, from coordinate 43,252 downwards.
TGGCAACTCACAGGTAGTATCAGGAAGCAGCTCTAGTCTGGGTCTTCACCTGGACGGTGTGCCTGCCCCCGGAACGTGTAACTGGAATGCTGAACACTGGGGGCCACCCCGAGCCTAGAAAGGGCGAATCTATAGGATGCGTTTAAACCAGTATCCCAGGGGACTGGGCTGGGGGTGGGGGATCCATGGACCACATCGGGCCGCGCCGCGTCCCTGCTCTCCCAGCATGGAGAGAGGTGCGGGTCCGGAATTATTCAGGTGTGGGTCCGGAATTATTCGGGGAGGCCTTCTTCAGGGGTAATAGGAGGTTGAAGGTATAACTGGGGGAAAGAGCCAGGGCGTTCCCGGAGGACTGGAGACTGGGTGACAGGATCAGGGCGCGCCTCCGTCGCTGGCCCGCAGGGGGCGCCAGCAAGCCGCCTCCGGCTTCGCCCCCCCTCCTCCCCACGAGAAAAGGGGGCTGGGACGCCAAGAATGCGCCCGCCCCGAGCTGACGCGAGCCTCAACTCTTTTAAAAGCCGGGCGGTGCGTGTGGCATCCCCGTAGAGCTGGAGAAGAGGCGAGTGGGAGCGCCCGGCGGCGGGAGCGCGGCTGTCACTGCTTCCCGAGCATCCTCGGGCTTCCCGGAGCAGACACGCCGGCCGTGCCGGCCCCGCGCCCCGCGCCCCGCGCCCCTCTCAACGTCAGCCGAGCCCGGCACGGGCGATCCTCCAGGACTTAGCACAAAGCACGTTTCTCCCAAAGCCGCGCCGGGAGCGCCAGACCGCGCGTCGGCGCACGCATCCTTCCTCTCCTTTGTTCCCGCAGTCGGCGGCCGCCCTTCTGCCCTCATCGGAATCTCCTCCCGGGGTGGCGGGCCGCCGCGTGCAGCTGCAAAGATGCCCTTGGAGCTGACCCAAAGCCGGGTGCAGAAGATCTGGGTGCCCGTCGATCACCGGCCCTCGTTGCCCAGATGTGAGTGCAGTTGCGCGGGGGGCCGGGGCTGCAGAGTGCGCCGCGTGCAGGGCCGGGCCATTGTGTGTGGCCGCTTTGTGCCGGGGTCCCTCTGGGGAAGCCGGCTCGTGCGGGCGCGGCCGGCGGGGCCGGGGTGGTTGTGCATTGCGCCTCCCGGGCCGGGCGGCGGGGGCGCTGTGGCCCCGGGAACGGCGAGCGCGCGGAGCTGCGGCAGCCTGCGCCAAGGGGGCGGAAAGCGTGCGCCTGGCCGACCCGGGAGAAGCCCGCAGGGGCGCGGCCGCCTGCGCCTCCGCCCTGCCCTCCCGTCTCCTCGGCTTCGCTGTCTCTTCCCTGCCATCTTCTTAGCATTTCCATCTCCTCTCTTTCCCCCTTGCTACGTTGGTTTGTCTCTTTTAAACGCATTATCTATTTTTCTACTTCCCCCTCTGTACTCGCACTTAAGTTTCTGTCTTCTCTCTTCGCTCTCAATTCTCATCTTCCACTCCCTTCTCTGTATCTTTCAGTCCTTCTCCCATAGTCCAGTTTCCTGCAGGGGCGCCCGTGCTGGAGGCGGCCGGAGAGCCACGCGGAACCAGGCCTTTGCTCCTGGCCTTGGGGAGGGTCCGTGGGTGGGTGCCTGCACGCTTGGCAGCGTTTCACACGCGCGCACACGCACTTTTCCCCCGAGCTCGGAATTTGCTGGCAGTCCACCTCCTCCCCGCCCAGTCTGTGGTCCTGGGTAAACGATTTTGACAGCGTTCCCTTGGGGCCATCTCTAGCTGCAGAGAGCGTCCTCTGGAAGGGGACGTGCCCAGAAACCTTTAGGGTGGACAGGGATGAGCTGTCTGCTGGGTGTTCTGCTCGCGCCAGCTCCGGCGGCTGAGAGGTAACGGTGGGATCCAAGTGCAAATCCCGGTGGCCTCCGGTCACCTAAGGGCGTCTGAGTGCCAGGCTGTTAGCCGGCCTTCTCCGCTGCCACGTTCCTCTGGACAGTCATCCCGATGGTGACAGTTCACCTGGAGCTTTGCGGGTCTGAGTCAGGGCTTCCCTGCCCAGACCTGCCCTCGGCTTCCCGTGGTGTGGGTGGTGCAGGCTGGGCAGTTGCAGCAGGTCCCCTCCTGTTGCGCCCGAGGTTTTTTGGGGAAAGCCCTCTTGAGTCCTCGCCAAGAGCTAGGGCTCAGCAGGTCTCCCTCTAATTCCCCATCCTTTTCAGATGCATTTCCTAAATTTGAACTGCCTGCGGTCAGGTCAGGTTGTCAGGTCGGGTTGTCTTTCTGTAAAAATGCCCCTGGGAGCTGGGCGTGGTGGCGCACGCTTGTAATCCCAGCACTTGAGAGACTGAGACTGGAGGATGGAAGATTTCCCCGACCAACCTCAGCTACTTGTGAGGCCTTTTGCAGCTTAGTGAGACCCTGTTTCAAAATAAAGAATAAGAAATCGGACTAGGGGTGGAGCTTAACGGTAGAATGCCCCTGGGTTCAATCCCCAGTAAACCCCCCCCCCCCCCCCCGCCAATGCCCCTGGGAAATTTGGCCAAAGCCAGATGCCAAAGCCAACCACGACCTGTCCCCGGGGGACTTTTGAATAAAACAAATATTATCGATACTGCATGGGGCCACACACTATACGGGATGGTTTCATTACATATACATATAAATCCACGTGAATGTATGTATGCGTGTGAATGCGCTCCTTTGGGGGTGCCCAGGTTCTCGGCCCAGGGGAACGTTTCTACGAGGGCACTGAGGTTGGTTGGCATTAGTTCAGCAGTGATTTTGAGAGCCACCCTCGGTGTCGCGATGGGTCCTTCCTGCAGGCTCCGGAGTCTGGTCCATTAGACACTCTGAGCCTGCACGTCTCTCACGCAGATGAAAGACTCGCCGAAGAATCGCTGTCAGGTGGATTGAGAACTAGAGGGGCAGGCGTGTCCCGCCCGCAACCGATGGACTGAGACGCTGGTCCCGCCCACCCTTGGAATCCTAGTGTGTGGCTCTGGGGTGTAGTCTCAGCCACATTCCTTCTTACAAAAATATCAGTAGCCTGGGTATTTACTTCAAGTAGGGGTGTCTTTCCCAGTTTATGTAGTCGCGTTTGTCTCTTAACTGAAATAGAGGAAAGTAAGCATTTATTCTTGGAGAGCATTTGCAACAGTGGGTAGGCTTGCCTTCTCCCAAGCCTGCTACCAGCTGCATCAAAGGTTTCCTCCTGGGGAGTCTGAGGGAGATTCCTCAGGTTTTCTAAAGGAGGGCATGGGGGATTGTTCCTGTTCTGATATAAAAAACAACAAAACAACAAAAAAAAAACCTCAGAGAGGAGCCCTAGTGGGTGATCTTGCTACCCCCAGAAGCTCAGGGTTTGGGTACCCCATTACACCACCAACAGCGCGGTGAAAGGTTCTTACCGGCAGCTTCCCATCAAGTGCAAATTCCTTCTAATGCAAACCAGAACCCTGGGGAGACTTCCCGAATTTGTGAATGAGCTAAATGGATAAGAAGTAAGTTCTAGACTAAGGAGGGTTTCTTTTCCTTTCTGTTATCAATGCTAAAAATCCAGAGCCTCCCTACCTATCTGGGTGAGTTATTATCCACTCAGTACCTTGGTTTCCTGACACTGAAATTAGGTTACATTTCTGTCTACTTAATAGGGCTTTGAGGGGGAGTGTAGAGGGTCCTGAGATAAGGCCTAGGACTTCTAGGCATTAGATTAAAAAATTGCCAACCTCAATCTCATTGGGGCATTGGGGGTATTGACACAATCAGTGCAGGGTTGTAGTGGGTACAAAGACAGATTTTTTTTTCTTTTTTTTTTTTTTTTTTTTTTTTTTTGTGGTAGTAAGGATTGAACCTGGGGCACTCTACCTCAGAGCTACACCCCCAGCCCTAGTTTTTATTCTTTATTTTGAAACAGAATCTCACTAAGTTGCGAAGGACCTCACTAAGTAGCTGAGGCTGGTGGCGAACCTGTGATCTTTCTGTCTCACCCTCCCAAGTACTGGGATTACAAGCATGGGCCACCATGCCCGGCTTATATTTTTTATTTCCAAATAGGATCTCTCTAGGATGCTAAGTGTCTTTACTAGATAGCTGAGGCTGTCCTTGAACCTGCCATCTTCCTGTCTCAGCTTCCCAAGTACTGGGATGACAGGCAGGCACCACCATGCCTGATATTATTATTATTATTATTATTTTTTGCGGTACTGGAGATTGAACTCAGGGGCATTCTACCTCCGAGCTATACCCCCAGCCCTATTTTTTATTCTTTATTTTGAAACCGAGTCTCACTAAGTTGCGGAGTGCCTCACTAGGTAGCTGAGGCTGGCCGCGAACCTGGATCCTCTGGTCTCAGCCTCCCGAATGCTGGGATTACAAGCGTGCGCCACCACGCCCGGCTTCTGATATTATTTTTAAAAGCTCCTTGGGTCTACTTAGGAGAACCAGTCACTTAGGAAAGAACCCTTGAAGGATTCCAAGTGGGAAAGACCTGAGCTGCGCCACCAGCTGTCACGTGCTGGCTTTGCCACGTGACCTTTTCCATTCTGGAGTCCCAGTTTTGCGCATGCGCCGGATGCTGATGGCCATCACGGCTCCTACCGACTGGGGCACTGCAGTCAGCCTTTCACAGGAATTATGCTCCAGCTCATTCTCACATCGGTGTCAATGGAGCAGAAAAGGAGAGGAGTCATCTAGAGATTGCCCGGCCCGAGGAAGCATGAAGCCAGTTGATGAACTCTGCTTATTTGACTCCAGCCCCTGCACACTTTGCACTCTGCTATTGTATTATCCCTTGAGGTTGTCAGCGAGTCCCTAAAATACCCGCAGTGTTGTCAACAGAGATCACTGGGGGGCCGTGAAGTCCGTTTGTGAGGCATAAAATTAGCTTGACAGTTAAAATGGGCATGCAAAGTAACGCAGGTATGCCTTAGACGTTAAATACTGCAAAAGAGCTCTTGAAAGAGGAAGTCTGTCAGCTGTGTTCCCTCCATCCCCCGAATCCCAGGCCCACTCTGCTAAGGCAAGCTCACTTTTGTTACCCCAGCAGACTTTGAGGGGGTTCTGTGGGCTGGTCTGATAGTACAAGGAATGAGGCTATGATCCCAGACAATGACGATGTTCTGGTATTTGCTGCATTCTGCCCTCCCGGGCACCAGGTAGAGTAAGTCTGTTTTCCAGTGTTTTATACCTATAAGGTCGAAGCAGGTCTTTTTGCACAAAAAGGAGGTTGAGGTGGTTCCTGTAAATGGGCATAATAGCTATGAAGATGGACCTCTTCTTGATTCGTGGCTCTGTTATACACAAACCCTCAGATTTCTTCCCCTTGAACTTGTAATTGAAGCATAACTCACCTGCTTGTAGAAAAGAGCAGAAATAGCCGGGCACGGTGGCACACGCCTGTAACCCCAGTACTGGGGAGGCTGAGACCGGAGGATCACAAGTTCACAGCCAGTCTCAGCAATTTAGCGAGACCCTGTTTCAAAATAACAAAAAGGGTCAGGGGTGTAGTTCAGCGGTAGAATGCCCCTGGGTTCAGTCCCCAGTAACACACACACACACACACACACACACACACACACACACACACACACCAGAAATAACTTAGCATCTTTTTTCTTTTCAGGGGCATTCTACCTCTGAGCTATATCCCCAGCCCTATTTTTTTGTTGTTGTTCTTTAGTTTGAAACCAACAGTATATTTCTGAGGGTGAGTTCTGAGTGTCAGGGCTGTTGAGGATAACGTGTGTCGTGTGTTATCAGAAAGGTTGGTGCCTTTATCTAGAGCTAGGGTCGGTACCCAAGGAGGCCCACCTCTTGAACTGTCTGTGGTAGAGGCAAGCCTTCCCTGGTGGGAGGTTTAACTGCTCGCCTGGCTGATTCTGTCACTGTAGCTTGTAGCTACGTGCTTGCAGCTGGCCTTCTGGTTTGTATTTGGTGACCTGTGTGTGTTTACCTGCAGAGTTTGCATCATGTACTAACACAAGTGTATGACGAGCTTCTGGACCATCCCGTGTCCTTGCTCCAGAGCATGTGTCTCACGAACAGCGAGTGAATGAATGAATGAACGTAGTGACACAGGAGGGTGGCGGCTCAGCCCCCAGGACTTGGTGACTTTCTGTGAGGTCTTACCCAAGTGATAATGGCTTTAACCAGGGCAACACTCTTAGTCCAAGTTCCCCAGATGTGGATCAGGACCCAGTGACCTTTAGACAATCAATGCCTTCCTTCCCCTGTTACATAGTGAATATTTGTGTATCCCCTAATGCATATTTAAGCTGACATCTAAATCTGACTTTTTTTTTTTTTTTTGGTACAGGGGATTGTATACCTCTGAGCTATACCCCTAGCCCTTTTTATTTTATTATTTTTTTTCAACCCAGGGACATTCTGCCTCTGAGGTACACTCCCAGCCCTAGTTTTTATTCTTTATTTTGAGACAGGGTCTCACCAACTTGCAGAGAGCCTCACTAAGTAACTGAGGCTGGCCACGAACCTGGATCCTCCCGTCTCAGCCTCCCAAGTATTGGGATTGCAAGTGTGTGCTGCCACGCCCAGCTCCCTTTTTATTTATTTTGAAACACTGTCTTGCCAGGTTGCAAAGAGTCTGAGGCAGGTCTTGAACCTGTAATCCTCCTGTCTCAGCCTTCCAAGTACTGGGATTAGAGACGTGCACCACCATGTCTGGCTTAAAGTTGACATTTAAATATATCTGTTTAAATTTAAAATATTAAACATTTGTATAAAATGGAATGGGAAATACAAGTATACCTTGGAAAGTCTGTGTTTAAGTCCACATTTACCGTCGCTAGCCCCTGTGCTGTTGAGGAAAAGGGATCCTGAGAATGGGTGTGGGGGGAGGGGAGATAGATAGATAGATATGGATAGATAAGCAGGGACCAGTGTTAAGAAGGTGTACAGAGAAAAGAAGAAACTGAGGGTCTAAGGGGATTCAGAGCAGGATCGGAGATTGTAGGTTCTGGCAGGCGTTTGAGATGTCCTGTGAGTTTAAAAATAGAGTTAAAGAGGAGATGAAGGAGACAATAGAGGTTTAGTGGACAGATTTAGTAGTTCCCTCCTGCGGCTAAGACCCTGGGGGGGCACCTGGGTAGGGGGCAAGCCGCAGCCCCCTTAGAATCTCAGGCAAGTAGCCCAAGTGAATAGGAAGAATGACTTCCGCTTTGCCAACCCAGGAAGTGAAGGTTTATTTAGGTTCTGAATGCAGCCTGCACTTTTGCCTTAAGGTATTAACTCTCTGCACGCCTATGGTTTTGTTTGCTTTCTCCCTTCCCAAAGTATCTTGCTGCCAGAGGGGATTTGCTCCTGTGATTAGAGGCTAGACATAATCCCTGATTTGATAGATCTGTCAGCTAGCTTCTGCCTCTGCTTCCTTGGCACGCCGCCAACAGAAATGGCTCCTGTGTGTGCCCAGCTGTGCGTGTGTGTGTGTGTGTGTGTGTTTATCTCGGGGTGAGTCTGTGTGCTGTCAGGAGCAGTGGGGTCACCCGATAAGGGACAGTGGAGGGACCTTGGCCAGGGGGAGGAGTCAGGGTTGGTATCATTTCCAGGCCCAAGGTAGAAAATGCTGGCAGTAGCTGCCACTCTTACAGGTCAACGACAGAGTCTGGAATAACCCTGGGCACAACCCCTGGTCTTCAGGGAGGCCGCCATCTGTCTGTCTCTGGGGACAGAAGGCCTCTTGGTGCTTATCACCCGTAGGGCTCACCCGAGGCAGTGATCTGCTTCTGTTTTCTAGAGACCAAGGGATGCGGCCATGGGCTTTCTGCAGCTCTTGGACATCAGCTGCCACAACAGCCTCTCCTCCTCCTCCTTTTCCTCTTCCTCCTCCTCCTCCCCATCCACATGCCATATATTAACACCTATTAATGAGGGCCTGGAAGGCAGGTCCTGGCATCACACCTTATTTGGGAGTTGACCTCACTCTGGGATGCCCATAAAGCTGCGACATTGTGGGATCGTGGTATTCCCATCCCATCCCATCCTGGTAACCCCTGGCTTAGGCTCACCTGTGTGACTGAGCCTCTGTCCAAATCCGACAACCACCCAGATGGGGGTGTGGCTCCTGGAGCTTTCCCTGCAGTCTGTACCAGGAAGGGACAAGGACGGCCGGGCTGGAGCCGGTGGGCAGGCGGCCATTGGCTTTTGCCAGCTTGCTGGTCTCTAGGATGCAGGAATCTCCCTTGGAGTCTCGGGCAAGATGACAGCCAAGGAAATACCGGGTCTCCAGTTTCTAGAACTGGCTTCTTTGGACTGCTTTCTGAAAACCCTACTGTTTTGTCTTACTGAGAGTCTGAGGGATGTGGGTCAGACATTCAGCAGCGGAATTCCAGATGAGAAAGGGGGCTTAGTGAAAACACACCGGGGCCCTCTGACCAGCTGCTCCCTAGGCAAGACCCTGAGATACATCCTTCAGAACCTGGCAGCAGAGTGGAAGGCCTCTGGGAAGAGGAAAAGCTCAGGGACAGGGGGAATTTAGCCCTGGAGCCCAGCAGTTTGGGTCCCTGACCTATTTTTGTTTGATAATCTCTTAATATTTATATTTACATATATTATATATAACATATTTTTTTGTGGTCCTGGGATTACAGGCGTGCACCATCACGCCTGGCTTGAATATGGTTTTTCAGAAAGGCTGCCCAAACTTCCCCTGGGAAGGTTAGAAAGTTGGTGTTTGGCTTTTCTCTGGGCTCGCTGGGGCCACCTGCAATTCCCTCTCCTGCCTACCACCTCAGTTTGCATACTGCAGTTGGGAATCACCTCTCTCTGCTGTTAACTGCACCCTCCCTGGTGTGGGGTCCCTTCCTTGTACCCCTGAGAAGTGCTCCCCGTGTTAGTAATCAGGATCCTCGGCTGGGAAAGGGCCTCGGAATCTAATTGGGAATTTGGGATTGAGATGATCCCCCTGAGCGCGCCCAATCTCGTCTGATCTCGGAAGCTAAGCCAGGTGGGGCCTGGTTAGTACTTGGATGGGAGATTATCTTTGACAAGTATAACCTGAAAGTGAAATTAAGCTTTGAAGTGTGACCAGGGGGCTGTGGCCACCAAGAGGCCCCGGTCCTATGGGATTTGTTAATGCCAAGGGCTTTAGCATGGGGAAAAAAAATACACCTTTGGGGCGGTTCTTACACATTTATTGGTGGGTATGGGATGCTGCTCATCGACTTGGGTCCCTTGATCTGTGACACCTTTCTTGCTCTCTCCAGCTTGTGGGCCGAAGCTGACCAACTCCCCGACAGTGATTGTCATGGTGGGCCTCCCTGCCCGGGGTAAGACTTATATCTCCAAGAAGTTAACTCGCTACCTCAACTGGATCGGCGTCCCAACGAAAGGTGAGTGGGTCGCGAGGCAAGGGCCATGATGCCCAGTTCTACCACCCTGCTCACCAGCACCCCAACACTGCAAAACCCGGACCTGCTACTTGCAGTGGCTGGCTCGGACCTGGGACATGGAGTCTGATCCTGCCTTCCGTTCCAGCTGTGACCGCACCACGCCGTGTCCACACACTTGCTTTTGTGTCAGGCATTGTCTCAATGGCGGTTCTCTTCTTTCTTGACTCTGGAGTCACCTTCTTCTTGAAGCTTTCTCTGGCCACCCGAGTCTGTGTATGTTTTTTTCTTTGACATGTATGGATAGGCAGATGAAGATGACTTGGCTGTGATGTTTCTCTACTGATGTGTGCTGTGCTGTCATACTGTTGATGGTTTCTGCCTGGTCTTCCCAACTAAACAGGAAATGTCTTGAGTCTAAGGACCAATTCTAATATCAGCTGTCTCCCACTGCACCCAGGAACTTTTTTTTGGTGCTGGGGATGGAGCCCAGGAACATTCTACCTCTGAGTGAAACCCCTAGCCCCCCCTTGCCCCCCCTACCCCTTTTTTTTGCAGTGCTGGGGATTGAACCCAGGGGTGTTCCACCTCTGAGCTACACACCCAGTCCTATTTTTTATTCTTTATTTTGAAACAGGGTCTCACTAAATTACAGAGGCCCTCAGTAAGTAGCTGAGGCTGGCCGAAAACCCGGATCCTCCTGTTTCAGCCTCCCAAGTACTGGGATTACAAGCGTGCACCACCATGCCCGGCTCCTACCCCTTTTTAAAAAATATATATATATATATATACATATATATATATATTTATATTTTATTTTGAAACAGGATCTCTAAGTTGCTAAGAGTCTTGCTGAGTTGCTGAGGCTGGTCTTAAACCTGTGATCCTACTGTCTCAGCTTCCCAAGTACTATAATCCACCAGGCCTGATGTGCCACCAGGCCCGGATAGGGCTGATTTTAATATTTGCCAATCCCCACTGCTCCTAGACAGTGCCCAGTAACTTCCTTTTTTTTGGTGCTGGGGATTGAACCCAGGGCTGTTTGTATGCTCAGAATGTGCTCTGCCACTGAGTTACACCCCAATGTCCCTGTAACTATTAAATGTGTCCCCTCAGCACTGGCTGCTGCGCCAGCAGGAGAATGGCTGCTTTAGTTCTAGCAGGGGGTGTAAGACCCACACACTATTGGATAATCATGGTCTCTGCTTTTGGTAGAAGTGTGTCTAACTCCTTCCTTCCTTCCTTCCTTCCCTCCCTCCCTCCCTCCCTCCTTTCTTCTTTCCTTCCTTCCTTCCTTCCTTCTTTGACGGAACCCAGGAGCATTCTATCTCCAAGCTACACCCCCAGCCCTATTTTTTATTCTTTATTTTGAAAGAGTGTCTCACTAAGTTGCAGAGGGCCTCACTAAGTAGCTGAGACTAGCCTTGAACCTGTGATCCTCTTGTCTCAGCCTCCCAAGCACTGGGATTACAAGGGTGTGCTACCATGCCTGGCTCAGTCTGGCCCCTTTCTCATTCTCGTCTCTGCTCCACAATGAGAGACTGAGATTGGAGGCTGGACACAGCGTCAGGTAGAGTAGGCAGGGATGGGCGCTGGTTCTGTTTGGGGGGAAACAGATCTAAGTCCTCAGGAAGGGGATGAGGACCCTGGGCCTGGAGGTCCGCCCCGGCGTCCATGTCGGATGTTGCCCTGCTCAGATGTTTGAGTGCTGGTGAACGGGTGGTTTTCTCTTTGGAGACGTGGCTGCAGGGGGCAGTTGGGCCTGCCTCTTGCTGGGTCACCCAGGCCTGTCCTTGCCTTTCCCGTGCAGTGTTTAACGTGGGGGAGTACCGCCGCGAGGCCGTGAAGCAGTACAGCTCCTACAACTTCTTCCGCCCCGACAATGAGGAAGCCATGAGAGTCCGAAAGTAAGCCGAGCTCGGCCTTGCGGGCCCGGGTGGTGGGTCTGTAACCGGAGGGGGGGCTGCCTGCAGTATGGCTCTCCGCTGGCGGCCACGAGATCTGACCGTCCCTCCAGTCCTAGGACAAGTCTCTCCACCTCTCTGCTCTGTTCCCAGATGGTCCAACTGAGCTGATGGGGTCAGGTCAGCAGCGGCCACACCCCTAGAGTGAATGAACAAAGTGCCTTTCATTGGAAATCATCTGTTTGTGTTTGAAAGGGATTTTTTGTTTTTTGTTTTTTGTTTTTTTTTTCCTTTTTGCAGTACTGGGATTTTACCCAGAGTCTTGCGCATGCACAGGCCACAGCTCTACCCCTGCTCCTTTATTATTTTATTTGGAGGCAGGATCTCACTAAGTTGCTGTGCACTGACTTTGAACCTGCGATTCTCCTGCCTCAGCCTCCCTAGTACAGGGATTACAGGTGCACACCACCATGCCTGGCTTGGAAAGGATTTCTTGTTAAGCACCAGGGGGTCGTGAAACCCCATGGAGATGGCTCTCAGCTCTGACTTCATGTTAGAATCAGCTGGGGAGCTTGTAAAGATCCCCATGCCAGGCCCCACTCAGTACCGGGAGGCTCTCTGGGTGGTCCCTGATCTCAGTTTCCTAATATCACTCCCCGGGGGATGTTTCTAAAATGCAGCCAGGCAGGAACATCTCACAAGGGTGCCCTCTGCCCTCTGCCCTCTGCCCTCTGGGCCTCAGATTGGAAGCCTGCAGGCCCGAGGATGCCGGCCAGCACTGAGCAGCTTCGGGTAGATTGCAGGTGGCTGTGTCGGAGCGCGAGAGGGAGGACTTCTGGGTTCCCTGCTGAAATTCGGGGTCTTCTCTCCCTTGTGTCTTGCAGGCAGTGTGCCTTAGCCGCCCTGAGAGATGTCAAAAGCTACCTGACGAAGGAAGGAGGACAGATAGCAGTGAGTGTGGGGAGTCTCTAGTCCCCTGGCAGATGGCATCCTTGCTGCCAGCCCCGTGCTAAGAGCCATTGGACGGGTGACAGAAACAGGGGCCAGAGGGGGCTCCGGGGAGCCGGCGACTCAGGACGTGTGCCACCACGCCCGGCTATCATAAGTGGTTCTTTTATGACTTGGGGGGGACTTGAGGCTCAGCCATGGTGCACTGTCACCTGTCCCCTCCATGACAACTGGGTGCCACCTCCAAAGCAGCCAGGACCTGGCTTGCTGCCACCAGAGTGGCCATTGTCCCTCCCTTCTGTGTTCCCCCTCCCACTGCTGGCTGGTGTGTTTGCTGTTCCTGCCCCGTCTTTGCTATTCCTGGGGGTCGTAGGCAGGAACAGGAGAGGGAAGGACCCCCCCAAAAGTGCATCCCTGGAGAGGGCCGCGGGCAGGGCGCCATCGCTCCTGAACTGAATTTCTCAGGCTCTTTCCTGGAAATAGTAGCTTTGTCCTAACATGGTGGTTTTGGTAAATATTGTGTCTTGTCCTGATCTTTTCTCTCTTCCCCTCTTCCCCCGAATCAGGTTTTCGATGCCACCAATACAACCAGAGAGAGGCGACACATGATCCTTCATTTTGCCAAAGAAAATGACTTCAAGGTGAGCCAAACTTTCCGTCTCAACGCCGGGCTAGCTTGGGAGAGAAGACGCCGTAGGGAACAGCCAAGCCCAGTTCCTGAGGGTCCTTTGGCTCTCGCCGCTGGAGTTTTGCTGCCTAAAAACAGCTCCCCTCGTGGCAGGACTTGGGTGGTGGAGGTGTCCCTCTGTTGGGGAGGGCAGAGGGCGTGGCAGTGTATAGGTGGTTCTTTTTTTTTTTTTTTTTTTTTTTGCGGTACTGGGGATTGAACTCAGGGGCATTCTACCTCCGAGCTACACCCCCAGCCCTATTTTTTATCTTTATTTTGAAACCGGGTCTCACTAAGTTACGGAGTGCCTCACTAGGTAGCTGAGGCTGGCCGAGAAAACAAAGCCTCCAGTCTCAGCCTCCCAAATGCTGGGATTACAAGCGTGTGCCACCACGCCCGGCTATCATAAGTGGTTCTTTTATGACTTTGGGAAGGGACAAATGGCATCCTTTCTCTTTGGGCGTGGTGTTGGCGTTACAGTGCTGGAGAGTTGGCCCTTGGTGGGATTTGTGGTGTTTTGATTTTCTGTCTTTTTTTTTTTTTTTTTGCTTCTGCCAGGTGTTTTTCATCGAGTCCGTGTGTGACGACCCTACTGTCGTGGCCTCCAACATCATGGTGAGACAGTGGGGAAGCTCCACCTGCAGGAGCAGCTTAGATCTTGACACTTAGAATCAATCCCAGGGGAGTGGGAGCCCCGGTCAGGCCTTGGGAAGCAACTGAAGCCTCAGAGGGAGCTACCTGCCCAGCAGTGGTTGCTTGTGTCTGTGAGGTGGATGAGGAGAGGTCAGAAATGCACAGTCCGGGCGTGGTGACGCACGCTTGTAGTCCTAGCTGAGACAGGAGGATCGCAGGCTCAAAGCTAGCCTCCGCAATGTAGTGAGGCTCTCAGAAACCTAGAGAGACCCTGTTTCCAAAAAAAAAAAGAAAGAAAGAAAGAAAGAAAATTGGGCTGGGGGTGTAGCTTGGAGGTAGAATGCCTGTAGATTTCATCTTCAGTACCAAAAAAAAAAAAAAAAAAAGATGCACAAATGCACAGGGATCTTGACCTTCAAAGCATAGTCTGTGACTGAGACTGGCTCTATCCCGGGTCTTCAAGGACAGTCAGCAGTATGTAGTCTTGGTTGGGACACTGGAAATGAAGTGAGGAGCCTGGGGTCACCTCTGCAGGTGACAGGAATGAGACAGGAGGCAACTGACTTATCTATTCCACTCTGAAGACCCTTGATAGGGCCGAGTGTGGTGGCGAGTACTGTAATTCCAGTACTTTGGAGGCTGAGACAGGAGGATGGCAGGATTCAAGGACAGCTTCAGCATCATAGTGAGACTCTCAGCAACCTAGCAAGACCCTGTTTCAAAAATAAAAAGGACTGGGGGTGTAGCTTGGAGGAAGAACTCCCCTGTGTTCAATCCCCAGTAGCGCGCGCACACACACACACACACACACACACACACACACACACACACACACAGATCCATGGGAGTTAGGAATGGTTATGCAGGAACAAAATCCTCTAGGATTCAGCATATTGAGGGCAGAGTTCCCAAGTTTGGGAATTGAGGGGCGGAATAAAGCTGTTTTTCTGCTAATGCATCTAATGAACCCCCCGATCTCCACTGCTCTAAGGAGGGTTTGAGGGTAATCGGCAGTGGAACTTTGGAACTCGATTCTTTTTTTTTTTTGTGGTACTGGGGATGGAACCTGGGGGCATTCTACCTCCGAGCTATAGCCTTAGCCCTATTTTTTATTCTTTATTTTGAAACAGGGTCTCTCTAAGTTGCAGAGGGCCTCACTAAGCAGCTGAGGCTGGCCGCGAACCCAGATCCTCCAGTTCCTCCAGTCTCAGCCTCCCAAATGCTGGGATTACAAGCGTGTGCCTCCACGCCTGGCTAGAACTTGATTAATTCTTAATTTTACCACTTGATGCCAATACATCATAAACAGAAAGATTTACTATGAAGACTTTCTCACAGGTCACCTCCTCTTGTAGATCATTGTCTTTCTGGCTCAAACGTAAAAGAGTAAGATATATTTATAAGGAAAAGCAGTTCTTTATGAGCAGGAAATGCCACAGTACTGCTACTTACAGATGCGCATCTTTTTTTTTCTTTTGGTCTTGGAGATTGAACTCAGCGGCATTCTACCTCCAAGCTATACCGCCAACCTTCTGTATTTTTGAAATAGGCCCTAAATTGCTGAGGCTGGCCTCCAACCTGCAATCCTCCTGCCTCAGCCTCCCAAGTACTGAAATTACAGGGGTATGTAATTTCAGCCACAAAATGTTAAGTGTGCATCGGCTTCTAATATTGGTCCTTTTCTCCAAGGCAGTGGGCATATTTACAAGTATTTCTAAGAAATAAGTTCATATTCCAGGAAGCATTATTTGAATTGAGGAAAATCAGTTCAAATGCATTTCAGTAAGCAGAGTCTGCAGCAGTCTAAACAAAGGAGCTCGGCTGCGTGTATTTCTTTGGCTTGATTTTCCTTATTCCACTTGGTAGTAAAGCAAAGCACAGCTGTGAAATCCTTTTTGCCTGAGAGCAGTTACCAATGTGCTGAGCTGAGAGCTGGCTCTTTTAGCTCATAGTCCATGAACACGGCTGCCCTCTACGTTCAGACACCTCTTTGTCTGATTAAACCGCAAAGCAGCTTTGCAGGTTGGGCCCAGGAATTCGAGAACTTAGGTACACTTTTTTTTTTTTTTTTTTTTTTTTTTTTTTTTGCGGTACTGGGGATTGAACACAGGGGCATTCTACCTCCAAGCTACACCCCCAGCCCTATTTTTTATTCTTTATTTTGAAACCGGGTCTCACTAAGTTGCAGAGTGCCTCACTAGGTAGCTGAGGCTGGCCGCAAACCCGGATCCTCTGGTCTCAGCCTCCCGCATGCTGGGATTACAAGCGTGCGCCACCACGCCCGGCTCAGGTACACTTTTTAATGTAAAGTACACAAAACATACAACTTAGCACGCTAGCCATATTAAGGCGTACGGTTCAGTGGCCTCCTGTGCATTCCCATTTCGCATTTTGGGGCAGTAGCCACCACCACTATCCATCTCCAGACCCTTTCCTTTCCCTACCTGAAGCTCCCTACACACAAAACAAACTCCCTCTTGACTTGGATTTGAAGCGTGGCTGCCTCCTACTTGTGGCGATTGTCGCAGAGAAAAAGGGCACAGGCAGAAAGAGATTCTGAATTTCCCTGACATCTACCAGACCTACCCCGTTGCAGGAGATGGTAGCCCTTGGAGGACAGCCCTGGAAAAGGTGGTGGGCGCAGGGTCCAGTTAGACAAACAGTTAATCTGAGGGCAGGGGCATCCCCGGCACTACAAATGCACCTTTTAAAACCAAAGACCTGCTGTTGGCCTGAGGAACATTTCAGGTGCTTAGGTGGGACCGGGCTGTCTGGTGGTGACTCAGTTACAGGACTGGTTGGCGGTCCTTGTGGGTGTCTTGTGTCTGTCCTTCCAGCCAGCAATTCTCTGTTTCTCTGAGCATCTTCCCCACATAATCATGAGGCTCTGAGTCAACCCTTAGTTGGCTTTCTTTTTCTCTTAAATGCTGGGTAGGATAATCTTTATTCTGAGCCTCTCTGGGCTTTCCCCCTTTTGAAAGCGCCAAATCCTGCTTAATCTAAGCAGAAAGGCTTTCCAGTGTGATTCATCAGCTGCCTCTTTGTGATGTTGCAGGAAGTTAAAATCTCCAGCCCGGATTACAAAGACTGCAACTCGGCAGAAGCCATGGACGACTTCATGAAGAGGATCAGTTGCTATGAAGCCAGCTACCAGCCCCTGGACCCCGACAAATGTGACAGGTAGTGCCAAGAGGGGACCATCTCTGAATTACCTGCATCAGGGCTTTTAGGGTTTTCTTGGTGATCCCACAAAGCATTTGTGCCTGGATACCTCCCTGAATGCTCTCTGAAGTTTTTTTTTTTTTTGGGGGGGGGGCACTGGGGATCGAATCCAAGGGCATTCTACCTCCGAACTACACCCCCAGTCCTGTTTTTTATTCTTTATTTTGAAACAGGGTCTTACTAAATTGAGGAGGGCCTCACTAAGTAGCTGAGGCTGGCCTCCAACCTGCCATTCTCCTGTCTCAGCCTCCCAAGTACTGGGATTACAGGCGTGCGCCACCATGCCTGACTGAAGTGTCTTTTTAAAAAGAATCCTTGCTGGGCAAGGTGATGCAGACCTGTAATCCCAGTATTTGGGAGGCTGAGATAGGAGGATTGTAGGCTTGAGGTCAGCCTCAACAACTTAAGTGAGACTTTCAGCAACTTAGTGTTGTTTTTTTGGTTGGAGATTGAATTCAGAGGCATTCTACCTCTGTGCTATACCCCCAGCCCTATTTTTTTTTATTCTTTATTTTGAAACAGGGTCTCCCTGAGTTGCAGAGGGCCTCACTAGGTAGCTGAGGCTGGCCACAAACCTGGATCCTCTGGTCTCAGCCTCCCAAATGCTGGGATTACAAGTGTGCACCACCACGCCTGGCTGAGACCTTGTTTAAAATAAAAAATCAAAAGGGCCGGGGGGGTAGCTCAGTGGTAGAATGCCCCAGCCACTATCGCAGACAAAACAAACCAGTATCAGTGGTAGAATGCCCAGTGCTCAGTATCACAAACAAAACAAACAAAAACCTAACAATTCTTGATTACAAACCCGTATTCAGTACACATTCTTCTGACAGTCTGTAGAAGCCTAGGAGATAAAAGCATAGCTGAAGCCAGGCTTGCTACTGCCCTCCGAGGGTCCCTTCCTTTGCCTTCTATGTCTGCTTCTTCTGGGTGGCCAGCAGCCTCCTGGCCAGACCCGCGGTGGGCACTGACTCCCAGTCTGTGTGTCTCTCTGGCTCCTCTGCTCCGCCCTACAGTCCTGACACGGCGGTTGTTCCAGGGAGCTAGTTGCTAGGAGCCGGTTCAGGCCCCGGCTGGGTGCTGGCTGTGCTGTCGGGGGAGGCTGGAGGAGGGTCTCAGTGGCGTTTCTCTGCAGGGACTTGTCGCTGATCAAAGTGATCGATGTCGGCCGGAGGTTCCTGGTGAACAGAGTGCAGGACCACATCCAGAGCCGCATCGTGTACTACCTGATGAACATCCACGTACAACCCCGCACCATCTACCTGTGCCGGCACGGCGAGAACGAGTACAACCTCCAGGGCAAGATCGGCGGGGACTCAGGCCTGTCCAGCAGAGGCAAGAAGGTAGGAGGACAGCGGGGGACAGGGCCTGGGGGCTGCTCAGGGGGGCAGGAAGGAGGTGACTCCTATCCATCAGGGGGTTGTGGGTTTCACGAGTGAGTGGAGTGTATTTTGGGGTCTCAACTGCCTTATATTCTGCATGCATGTCTTTCTACAGTTGCGTGCGCGGGTGCGTGCGTGCGTGGGTGCGCATTCGAGTGTGGACTAGGACAGAGCCTGGTCCCCTGGTCTCCGAGGAGGATGCATTGTGCAGCGCCGGCCTTCCTCAGGAGGTGTGGGACCACACAGCCCTGGATGGAAAACAGGAATCAGCCTGGAGTCTGTGTGCCCTAACTCTCCTCTGGCCCCCTCTCCCCAGTTTGCCAACGCCCTGAGCAAGTTTGTGGAGGAGCAGAACCTGAAGGACCTCCGCGTGTGGACCAGCCAGCTCAAGAGCACCATCCAGACGGCAGAGGCGCTGAAGCTGCCCTACGAACAGTGGAAGGCCCTCAATGAGATCGATGCTGTGAGTGCCGGACACGGCCGGGGAGGGCGTGGGCGGAGCCAGCGCAGAGCCTCCCCTGAGGATCCTCCCCGGTGGCCCCCTGGGGAGGGCGTGGGCGGAGCCAGCGCAGAGCCTCCCCTGAGGATCCTCCCGTGGCCCCTGGGGAGGGCAGTGGGCGGAGCCAGTGCAGAGCCTTCGGGCAGCGGGTGGGGTGGGGTGCGCCTGGAGTGACCTCCTGGTGTCTCCATCAGGGCGTGTGTGAGGAGCTGACCTACGAGGAGATCAGGGACACGTATCCTGAGGAGTACGCGCTGCGGGAGCAGGACAAGTACTACTACCGCTACCCCACAGGCGAGGTGAGCTTGGGGGTCTCCTTTTGCCCCGCTCTGTCTGCAGGTTGGAGGAGACGGTGTGTGCCGTGGGTAGAGTGGGCTTAGACAGGGCTGCGGGGCCCAGGTGGACCCCGTTTCAGCTAACGCTGACCTGTCCTGGGTACCCTGCGTTCACCCTCCAGACTGGCTCTGCAGGGCCCTTCCTACCACAGACGCCTTGGACTCCACTCTTCCACAATGCAGCCTGTTACAGACAGCCCTGAGAGCAGCGCAGTCCCCTCCGCAACTTCGTGAGACCTTGTGTCAAAATAAAGAATTGAAAAATAGGGCTAGGGATGTAGCTTGGAGGTAGAATGCCCCTGGGTTCAATCCCTAGTACTGAAAAAAAGAAATACACACACACACACACACACACACACACACACACACACACACACCGTAAGCAGAAGTGAGAGGAGTGTGTAGTCATCTCTAAAGACACATGTAATGGCGTGGAGAGAGGAAAGATGGTGGAAGAGGCTTTGCCCCGTACCTGGGTTTCTCCTGGGCCGTGGGAGACGGCAGACAGGCCAGCCCCAAGGGTGGCATTTTGTGTCACTCGTGCCGGGGTCTGAGTTGACGCAGGTGCTGGGCTGTCACTCCGGTGACCTAGCGAGCAGCTGCTTTGAGCACGAGCCTCTGGAGTGTACAGAGACCCATGGCGCTCCGGGAGCATGGCCAGGCCGGCTGTGTGGCACCCGCTGGGCAGCCTTCCTGGCCGTGCCCTCCTGAGCATTTGTCACCAGCCTGCTGTCCTCGACTCATGCTGTCCTTCATTCAAGGGGACCCTGGTTAGGAGGAGAAGGGAGGGGAACAGGAGGGCCCAGTGTGAGCAGGAGCTTGGCTGGAATTTTTTAGGGACCCCCCCCCCTTTTTTTTTTTTTGCAGTACTGGGGATTGAACCCAGGGGCATTCTACCTCCGAGCTATACCGCCAGTCCTATTTTTTATTCTTTATTTTGAATCAGGGTCTCACTAAGTTGCAAAGGGCCTCACTAAGTAGCTGAGGCTGGCCTCGAACCCAGATCTTCCTGTCTCAGCCTCCCAAGTACTGGGATTACAAGGGTGCACCACCATGGCCGACTTCTCCCCCTTCTTTTTTTTTTTTTTTTTTTTTTTTTACATTTTTTGTTGATTTAAAATGCACATAACTTAAAATTCATCATTTTAACCATGTTGAAGTATATGTCAGGCCAGGCATAGTGGTGCATGGCTGTAATCCCAGTACTTGGGAGGCTGAGACAGGACAGGACAGTCTCAGCAAATAGTGAGACTCTCATCAACCTAGTAAGACCCTGTTTCAAAATAAAAATAGGGCTGGGGGTATAGCTCGGAGGTAGAATGCCCCTGGGTTCAATCCCCGGTGTGCACCGCCACGACTGGCTTAGTCTGCATATTTCATAGAAATGGAATCAAGCGATATTTTGTGCTTGGCTTCTTTCACTCAACATAAAATTCTCGAGGGCGTGTGTGTGGCTAGTATCCCATTATAGAATCTCAGGTGTATATTCCCCTGAGGATTGCGATGCTCACCTGCAGAGTGGCTGGACCAATGGGTGGACTGACTGGTGGCCAGCTGTGTAGCCTTTGATGACTGACAGTGGTGGCATGGTGGCGGGCTCGTCCCTGAGTGCCCTCTGCTCTAACTCCGTGTCCCTTCCCTCCATACACAGTCCTACCAGGACCTGGTCCAGCGCCTGGAGCCGGTGATCATGGAGCTGGAGCGCCAGGAGAACGTGCTGGTCATTTGCCACCAGGCCGTCCTGCGCTGCCTGCTGGCCTACTTCCTGGATAAGAGCGCAGGTAGGTCGAGGAGGCCACAGCCTCAGGGAGGGCGGAGGGAGGAGGTCGGCGGGAGGAGGCCGGCCCTTGGGGTGTGTGGCCGCATCGCCAGCCTTGCTCACCCTGGTCCAAATGTTAGGCAAGACGGGTCTGGCTCACAGTTTGCTGCGGGTCCTCCCACTAAGCCTCCCCTCCTTGCTGATTCTTCTTAGGATGCTTAGTGGGTTTTATCTCTTGGAAACAGCCTCCCAGAAGCACATGGTCTCCACACATCCAAAGGCCATTGCTTTGTGGGAGGGGGACAGCTCTTCTCATCAACACACTTTTTTTTTTTTCTTATTTTCATTTTTGGTATTGGGGATTAAGCCCAGGGATGTTCTACCTCTGAGATACAACCTACCCCTACTTTTATTTTTTTAATTTTAATTTTTTTTTTTTTTTGGCTGTACTGGGGATTGAACTCGGGGGCATTCTACCTCCGAGCGACACCCCCAGCCCTGTTTTTTATTCTTTATTTTGAAACAGGGTCTCACTAAGTTGCCGAGGTTGGCCGCGAACCTGCGATTTTCCTGTCTCAGCCTCCCAAGTGCTGGGATTACAAGCATGCACCACCACGCTTGGCTTTTTAAAAGTATTTTGAAACAGGGTCTCCCCAGGTTGCTGAGAGTCTTGCTATGCTGTTGAGGGTGTCCTAGAACCTGAGATCTTCCTGTCTCAGCCTCCCAAGTACTGGGATTAGAGGCATGTGACACCATGCCTGGTTTCATCAACCCACTTTTAAGGAACATATAGCTCAGAAAATACCAATGATGGTATTAACAATTTTAAGTCATTTGTCTGTCCAAGGTTTAGCTGAATCGCTAGACAGACCTGAAATGTTTAGAGAATGATGAGAAATGATTTAAAAGAAAAGTTCTAGCGAGGCGTGGTGGTACACATCTGTAATCCCAGCTACTTGGGAGGCTGAGGCAGGAGGAGCCCGGAAGTTTCAGGCCAGCCAACTTAGGGAGACCTGTTCTCAAAAATAAAATTAAAAAGCGATGTAGCGCAGTGGTAGAGCACCCCTGGATTCAATCCCCAGTACCACAAAACAACAAACTCAACTCATTTTGTGAGAGTGGGTTTTGGGTTTCTTCAGGTTGTGTTCTTTGGGTAGACTATTTTGTGGTTTTGGGGATTGAACTCAGAGTCTCTACTACCTTCAAGCTACACTCCCAGCCCGATTTTATTTCTTATTTTGAAACAGGGTCTCACTAGGTTGATGAGTCTCACTATTTGCTGAGGTTGTCCCTGAACCTGCGATCTTCCTGTCTCAGCCTCCCAAGTGCAGGGATTACACGCGTGTGCCACCATGCCCAGCAGTAGATGTGTTTTTCCAGGGCAGGACGACCTGTGTCCTGGGAATAGATGCCCTGGCCCGGACATGGCTCCTGGAGGCCCCAGCATGGCAGACACTCTTGCGGCAGGCTTGTCATTATCCCTGAACACCTTCCCCCGGCCTCAAGTCTCAAATCTAATCGTGGACCTGTCTCTTTTCAGAGGAGATGCCCTACCTGAAATGCCCCCTTCACACCGTCCTCAAACTGACACCTGTCGCTTATGGTGAGTAGCAGCCCTTGCCCGGCTCTGCCTCTGGGCTCTGTGTCTCCTGCCGGCCTTGGGGCTGGAGGCTGCTGACCCTTTAACAGACGTTGTCTCCTCTCCCCTCTCGTCCCCAGGTTGCCGCGTGGAGTCCATCTACCTGAACGTGGAGTCGGTGAGCACACACCGGGAGAGGTCAGAGGTCAGTGCCAGCCCCTCCATGCCTGTCCTGGTCTTCGTCATGCAGGGATATGGGGGACCCCGGGGAGGCCCCGTTACCTTCTGTGGGCTTGGCCTAGCTGGCAGCAGCAGAGGTCAGCACCTCTCTTTCCCGGTGCTTCTCGAGATCTGTTTCTTTTTTCCTTTCTTTCCACACTCTCTCCTCCACTTCCTATTTGAGCAGAGAAGTGAGTATTGTCTCCCCTTTTATTTTATTTATTTAAAAAAAAATTTTAGTACTGGGGATTGAACCCAAGGGCATTCTATCTCCAAGCTACACCCTCAGGATCCCTTTTTTTTTTTTTTTTTTTTTTTTTTTTTTTTTTTTTTTTTTTTTTTTTTTTTGCGGTACTGGGGATTGAACTCAGGGGTATTCTACCTCCGAGCTACTCCCCCAGCCCTATTTTGTATTCTTTATTTTGAAACCGGGTCTCACTAAGTTGCGGAGTGCCTCACTAGGTAGCTGAGGCTGGCCGCGAACCTGGATCCTCCGGTCTCAGCCTCCCGAATGCTGGGATTACAAGCGTGCGCCACCACGCCCGACTCCCTTTTTTTAATTATTATTTTTTAAATTTGGAAACAGGGTCTTGCTAGGTTGCTGAGGGCCTTGCTAAGTTGCTGAAGCTGGCCTCGAACTTGCAATCCTCTCGTCTCAGCCTCCCAAGTACTGGGATTACAGATGTATGCCACCATGTCTGGCTTGTCTTCCCTTTTAAAAACAACCCTCGTGTGGTAACTTGCTTTTTCAGGCAGTCAAAAGCTGTGCTTTTGGGTTCCTGAGCCCTGGTTCTAACAGGATCAGCCAGAGTGTGATCCCCTGCATGCACTTGGGCTCGGAATCTGCAAGAACCCCACACATTAGACAAGGAGGCGGGGCTGCAGGGGGGAAACTTGAGGGATGGGGTGGGGGCCGGGAGGATTTTCAGAGCACCCGGAGGCTGGTTGTCATTGTCTCTCCCCTCAGGAAGGTCTGAGGTTGGGGGAACTGTCAAGGGGGAATCTCCTACCGAGTATATTTGATCTGTCTAATGTGCATGGTGAAAGTGAGTTTTTTGTGTGTGCTTTCCACGGGCCGTCAAAAATCCAATACTTTGCCAGTGTAATCAGACCTTTTTCTTACACCAAGTGTGGCTTTGTCTATGGAGTACCCAAAACAGGTGACTTCCCTAGTCCCCAGGAGCTTGGCCATCAGATTTGGCATTAAGAGCACATGAGAACCGGGTGGGTGGGGTGGTGCACACCAGTCCTCTCATTAGGGAAATCCTGCTGGGGAGGCTAAGACAGGAGGATCAAAGGTTCAAGGCCAGCCTCACAGTGAAGAGAGATTCTCAGCAACCTAGTGAGATCCTGTTTCAAAACAAAAAAAATAAAAAAGGGCTGGGGGTGCAGCTCGGAGGTAGAATGTCCCTGGACTCAATCCCCAGTGTTAAAAAATAAAGCACTTGACAGGTCGGTCAGTTTACTGTCCAGCTTCCACTGTTGTCCTGCCTCTGTGGCCCCTGCCCTCTGAACAGGTGACAGGACGGCCCTGCCTGGCTGGTAACGGGTTGGACCCGAGCTGGGTCCCGGTGGTCTCAGAACACTTCCTTGTGGAACCGTGGGGCAGTACTACAGCAGAGACAGACCTCAGCACTGGGGCTCTGGGCCGGGCCCTGCAGGGGGACCCCAGGGCCACACTCATCACAACATCAGTCTGACAGGAGGGCTGGCAGACCCTGCCTCCTGCTGGTTTCCGCATCTTCGGTCTCCTGGCTGGTTTTGAACCCCCGTGTCCCGTCCTCGGGCAGGGTATCGCTTGTGTGTGCACGGAGTGTTCCAGGGGTGTGTGCGTGCTGCAGATCCCGGAGGAAGGGAATCGGAGCTCACTTCTTTTCTTTCCCTTTCTGTGTGCTCAGACCCATCTCCCACTTGGGCTCCCCTCCCAGGCCCTCTAAAGGAACTGGAAGCAAGGTCGTTTTCTCTGATCTTTCGTGTGATTGTAATGATTTCTCTCCTACTGTGCACGCACGGTCCGTGCGGGCGGCCTTTGGAGCCATCTGGGGAAAGAGCAGAGGGAGGGAGCCACCCCTGCCCCCCACTGGGAGTCACACGGCACCCAACAGCAGCCCACGGTCCTGGTCACTCACCTTGGCCCCATCTGGTTTTATCCCCCAAGTCCAGGAGCAAGGGGGACTTTTTATTTTTGTGGCTTATCTCCCTCCACCCTCCTTGTAACTGTCGCCTTCTCTCTTTTGTCTTTGTCTCGCTTAGGATGCAAAGAAGGGACCTAACCCGCTCATGAGACGCAACAGTGTCACCCCACTAGCCAGCCCCGAGCCCACCAAAAAACCTCGAATCAACAGCTTTGAGGAGCATGTGGCTTCTACTTCTGCTGCCTTGCCCAGCTGCCTGCCCCCGGAGGTGCCCACGCAGCTGCCCGGACAAGTCAGTGATTCCCCTTCCTACCTGCCTGGGGAAGGGGGGGGGTGCACCTGGGGCGGTGACAGACCTGGGACGTGCGTGTCCTGTGTGTGAGCCAGTATGCACGTGTGGGTGTGCCTGTGCATTCTGTGCATATTGTGTGTTGTGTGTGCATGTGTGGGGGTGGGGTGTGTGCTGTGTATGTGCAGGTACCAACCTGAGAAGCATCCCCTCCCCTGAAGATCTTCCTGGGCTGACAGTCGGCACTACACATGTGTCCGGAGGTCGCAGTCTTTAGGGCAGAACTGGGCAGAGCAGAAGAAATAGCGAAATGTCTGAGTCCTGGTCCTATTTGTGGTAGTTATTTCTCTGTCATAGTTGACGGCTGTCCCCCTGTCCAGCTCTGGGGCCTCCTGCATCTGTCCACGTGGACTGAGGATGTCTTTTCTGTCCCTCCCTCCTCTGGCTGTTTCTCTGATATGCTGTCACTCCCATTACAGAAGAACTGGGGTCTCGCAGGCCCTGGAGCCAGCGTGCCCCATAGAACCCGGCCGAGAGCCAGGAAGGAGCCACATTCTCACATTAGCAAAGTCATTTTGGCAGCTAGTCAAAACCAGAACAAACACTGCCCAGTGGAATTTCACTTGTTTCTGCTGCTCTGAAGGTTAAAGGCTGGAAGATTTTGGGCTATTGGGCATTAAGACTTGTTTGCAAAAAAAACCCCATCATTTTCTCAAAAATAGCCAAGAATCTTTGCAAATACAGGAGATGTAGAAATTTCTGGATTACAGCTGAGGTGCCCAGGTTTCCCTACCTCCGCCTCCATGCCTGGTCTCTTATAGATCAGTACAAGCTTCATTTGAAAACGGCTTTGTTCCTGAGCTTGATGCCAGGCTACCCCTGCAGCCCACTAACTCTTCCTGCCTTCTCTGGAGCTTTCTCGAACCTTCCAGAGCCTGGACTGTGGTGTGGAGAGACGCCGAGGCCCCTGCAGGCCATTTGCCCTTCCCTGGCCTCAGCTTCCTTGTCCATGGAATAGAGGAATAATATCTAGTGCAGAAGGCAGATCAGATGAGGTGATTCATGCCCTGCATCTGACCTGGTGTCCAGGACACCGTCAGGTCTGTATCCAGTAAGACTGTGATTACTTGCCAGCCTGGAGGCCTGGCTTTGGGTGTGGTTCTGCCAGTAGCAGGAGCATAGGATTCTTTTTTTTTTCTTTGCAGTACTAGGGATTGAACCCAGGGGTATTTTACCTCTGAGCTACACCCCCAGCCCTATTTTTTACTCTTTATTTTGAAACAGGGTTCCACTAAGTTGTGGAGGGCCTCATTAAGTAGCTGAGGCTGGCCGCAAACCCAGATCCTCTGGTCTCAGCCTCCCGAGTACTGGGATTGCAAGTGTGCGCCACCATGCCTGGCTAGGAGCACAGGATTTTAATGGCCCTGGCCCTATTCTGGTGCACTGCAGGGTCTGCTCTGGAAGTTCAGAAGCCACTGTTGCAGGCACTTGAGGGGTCTAGACTCAGCAGGGGCAGGTGACATCCTGAGCTGCACTGACCCCGGTGGTGTAGGACACTGTGGCAGGAGCCCAGTCCTCTCCTTGTTGCTTCAGAGCTGCCCCCGGCCTTGACAGGACAGCCCTTTAGCTTTGCAAAATCCTCAGAGGGGTCTGGGAGCCATTGGCCGGGCCGTGTGGGAGGTTTGCTGGGGCTTGTCCCTCCAGACGACGTCCTGCCTCCTGACTGATGTCTCTCTTCTCTCTCCACTTTGTCGCACCTCCGCAGCCTTTGCTAGGGAAAGCCTGTCTGTAAGTATTTCTTGGAATAATTCTGTTGCTTGCACTCTTGGTTTCTTGCTTGCCAGCTTGGCCTCTTGCCTGTTAACATATTGAGGGTAAGGGCAGTCTTCGTGCCGCCCAGAGCCCTCCCTGGGGGAGGAGGGGATGGGGAGGGGCGGAGGGAGAGTTGCTGGACATTTTGGAGAGTGGTGCAAGGGTATCGCAGCTCAGTTGATGTTCAGCCTGGTCTGCTGTTTGCTGCAGTCGTAGCAGCCAGTGAGCGTCTCTACAGCCCTCCCTGCCCTGGGTTCTAGGTTCTTGTCTGCAATGGCCATGGTGTGGGGTTTAGTATACCTCCAAATTTAACCTCTTAGGGTCTGATGTTGGTGGCCAGCTGGAGTCTTGCCCTTGCCCTTTTTTTTTTTTTTCATTACTGGGGATTGAACCCAGGGGCATTCTACCTCCGAGCTACACCCCCAGCCTTATTTTTTATTCTTTATTTTGAAAGAGGGTCTCACTAAGTTGCAGAAAGCTTCACTAAGTTGTTGAGGCTGCCTGCGAACCTGCGATCCTCCTGTCTCAGCCTCCCAAGTACTGGGATGACAAGGGTGCGCCACCCCACCCGGCTTACCTTGGCTTTTTTATACCACTTCCCCTCCTAGAGAAGCATCCTTTCTCTCTGAAAGGATGGAAGTTTACCCAGAGCCTGATCTGCAAAACAGATACAGGAGGCTGGAGCCCTGCTTCCTCTCCCTCCCTTTAAGGAGGCCCCACATGCCAGAGAGGTCTGTGTGGAAACTGTACTTGGGGATCCAGTTGTCCTGTGTTGGAACCTCTCAACCATAAGTCACGGGCAGGACTGGGTGCAGCTTTGACATCAGACCCAAGCTGGAGTGCATTGCAGAAACTTTCTGATTTCATATGAGCTCTGTCAGCCGCCACTCTGCTGATCCCCAGCTGCAGAAGGCTCCAAGGCTGCCACCCTAAAATGACACCTCCCACATCTCCCACATTATTCCCTTTGGGCTCATTTGATTACCTCGGTGAGTGTATGCAGAAGCAGGGCAAGGTTGAAGTGACTTGGAAGGCAGGCATGGTTTGGCATCGGGCCTGGCTTGTGGTGACTCTACACAGTCAAACCTCCCCGGGCCGCACAGCTCACAGAATAAGATGTCTCATCCTCCGCCTCCCTGGTCCTTAAATAACCCCAGGAGGTGGCCAGGGAAGTGCTTCCCCTGTTCAACAGATGAGGCTGACGTGAAGTGACTTGCCCACAGCCAGCCAGCCAGCCAGCTGGTTAAGTTGCAAGAACCAGGACTCTGAAACAGGTCTTCTGCTTCTGAAGGCTGGTTTCTGCCTCTCCACCAGCTTCTGGGATACTTTTTCCCTGTGTCTGTCCCGGGCCTCTGGCTCTTGTAGCTGGAGGGGCACAGCTGTTGGTCTCCCGTCAAAGTCCCACAGCTTCCTACTTGCAGCTGCTTCTGTAACTGAGTGGGTCTGTCTGTTAACTTCCATCTTCAAAGAGTAAGACGCCCTCACAGTCCAATGTCTCTTGTCGCCTTGCAGCCATCATTGCAGCACAGAAACTGCTCTAGGACCAGGGCATCTTATATGGAAACTAGCCTCCAGGCTTGGAGCCGTATGGCTTTGCTCCTGTGCAGATCCTATTCCTTTTGAAAGAAATCGTCCTGCTGGGAGGGGACCACTCAGGTCTATCCTAAAGCTGAACTCACCCACCTCCAAGTGCTTTTGCCCAGAATTCCCCCAGTTCAGCAAAAATACATCCTATAGACCCATCACCCCCTGACTCTGGCCAGAATTGGAGACCCAGTGTGATCCTGAGAGTGTGATCCTGTGATCCTGAGAGTGTGATCCTGTGCCTCTGATCACAGAAATGTCTGATTCTAAGAACTATCCTGCCTTGTGACCAAAATTTATTATGAGAGTCAGTCCAGGTCAGGTTTGCATCTTGTTTCTACTGGTGGTCACTTTTTTGGAACTCTGGGCAAGTTAAAACAATTTTGGAACTTGAACTTCATCTGTAAAATGGAGATAACTTTATAAGGTGTGTGTGTGTGTGTGTGTGTGTGTGTGTGTGTGTGTACTACTAGGGATTGAACCCAGGGACATTCTACCTCTGAGCCACACCCCCAGCCCAATTTTACTTTTATTTTGAAACAGGGTCTCGCTAGGTTGGTAAGTCTCATTACTTGCCGAGGCTGTCCTCAAACCTGCAATCCTCTCCTCCTGTTTCAGCCTCCCAAGTACTGAGATTACAGGCATGCGCCACCACGCCTGGCTCTAAGGGGTTTTGATAATGAGAAAATATGGATATGATGTTTATCAAAATACCTGGCCCCTGGTAGGCGCCTCAAGGAATTGGCTGCTATTATCCAGGAGGGGCTTGGAACCCTGGCCTGAGTGGACATTTTCTGGCCTCTCTGGGTGGGAATTAGCCTTTGATGCTTCCTGGGCTAGTGGGATTTCTTCCCATGAGCACCTGGAGTCTTCAGATTTGGGAGAAGGGAAACCCCTTGGGCTCTGAGGCCAGTGATCTTGCTTTCTTGGTAAACTGGGACGACAACCCAGTCCGTGTGTTCCGCAGGGTCTTCTTGGGGGCTGTGCCAGCTGCTTGGGATGGAGACACCACCTGCCATTCCCAATGCATCCTTCATTTAAAATTTCAAATGCATGCTAGAAAGAAAAAAAAAAGTTTTTTTCTTTCCCAACCTGTTTTTGTTTTTGTTTTCTCTTCCCTACTCTGCTTGAAAGACGAACTGTTTGTCATATTTTCTCAAAGTTTTCTCCTTACTAACCTTGGAAAGGTAAATGAGCGGTGCATGTCCCTCTGTCCCCTCCTGCATCTCTCTGGGTCGTGACATCTCAGCCGGGGGCGTCTTGGGCCCTCGAACACTGGTCATCGTGCAGTCTGCGCTCGTGTGTCAGGGAGGGGGGTGTTGCCGGCAGAACCATTGTCCTGAGGTCTTTTTCCCATCTGTCTTCTCTCCCTCTTGTGTGTCCTGAGCCAGGGTCCCAGGAGTGTGGCTCTTGGTGTCATTGCTGTATTCTATCATGTGTGGGTGCTGGGGGCCATGGTCCTATGATGTCCCAGGGCAGGTTGGAGCCAGCAGCCGCAGAGAGAAGCCACTGCCCCTCGCTCTTAGATCCCACAATCCCAGTCGGCACTGGCTGCCCAGGTCCCCGAGTCCCACTCAGACCTGGACGGTGGCTCCAGGGATGTCCACCCCTGCGAGGCATCTCTCCAGCGGGGCCCCGGGTTCTAGGGGTGAGAGTGGGCTGACCGGCTCCTCCCACACTGCCGGGGCTCCGCTCTCTGCTCCCATCCCTGGTAGAACAGCCTTGGAGACTCAGGATCAGAGAGAACACTGTTATGTTTTGCTTTTTTGAGGGATCCATTAAGTCATCTGGGAAGAGACCTCCTTGCTGTGTAGCAGCGGCGATCACGTGACCCCAGCTGGCTTAAGAACAGCTTTAAAGGGAGTTCCAATGCTAGCTGGTGCTGTAGGAGTAGAGCACTGCTAGAACCACTTTGGGAAAGACTGAGGCCTCCTCTGCCTGGCCTCCCGGCCTCGTGCAGCCATCCCAGTTCTCACCTGGGTCCTCTCCAGCCATGGGCCCTGATCCTGGGTACCTGGAGCCGAGCATAAGGCTTCACTATTAGCCAAGTCTGCAGGAGGAGCTGGGCTGCTGCTTCAGGGCCGTGCCCAGAGATCAGCTCTGGGTTTCCAAAGGGGCGTGAGCATGAGGAGACCCACTGGAGCCTGAGTCCTGAGCCACATACCAGTGTCACCTCCCTAACCTGCCTCCTTCTAGAAGACCAGCTGGGGACAGAGCAGGCTCCTGGCCTTTGCTACTCCTTTCTCTCTGTGACCTGGGCTTAGCTCCTGCCACTTTCTGGGACCTCCCTGGGCTCCCTCCCACCTGTTCTGTGTGTTCTTTATGTGGGGTGGAGGGAGGGGAGGCGTCTCGCTGGCGTGGCTTGCAGCCTTCCGCTGGAGAAGCCAACAGTCTTAACTCCCTTCCCCACCCCTCTTTTCTTCTAAAAACAGAACATGAAAGGCTCCCGGAGCGGCGACCCCTCCCGGAAGCACTGAAGCAGACGCATCCGGTTCCGGTCCATTTCCACTTCTGCTCTTCAGCTTCTGGACCACCCCCTCACCTACCCGAGGCCGAAAGCACCCTAGGACTGCTTCTGGGCCAGGGTGGAGAAGACCAGGAGAGGAGGGGAGTCTGCTGGTTGAAGAGCAGCTGCAGCTGCACCTGCACTGGGTCAGGGTGGCAGCGACGTCACACGGGGCCCTGTGTCTTGCAGGAAGCTGCAGGCCTGCTGCCTTCTGGTCTCCCAGCCTCCCAGGAGGCTGGAGGAGGACAGTGAGCAGTGGAGGAGGTGAGGGGAAGCCCGACAGGGGACTCTGGGCGTCACCGCTCTGTTTGCTTGCTGTGACCCCGGCCTGGCATGATGGTAGCTCAGGAGAGGGAGACGAGACTGGCAAAGAACCCCGAAATGAAAGGAGGGCCTCATCCCACTTTCGGAAGGTCGAGGATGTTTAAGAACGTTCACCAGGCTCTTGGGCGTTCCTTGGCCCAGGGAGATGCCACTCAGAGAAGGGACCTGGGCCCGTCCCGAGTCGAGGCCTCTTCTTCAGGGCTGAGACTCGCCTGCCAACTGCACGGTCCACGCGCCTTCCCAGGCCCGAGTTACAGGGCAGACTGGCTGCGTGGGCGAGAGGAAGTATTTTGCCGAAGTACGATAGTGGATTAGTGTTCCCGGGGAGCTGCGGGGGTCCCTCTCTTTTTCCTACCCGGACCTGGAGGTGCCTGAGCGGATGGCTCCCCGGAGCAGCTTGCCTTCCTTTGCACTTTCTAAGTGTGACCTGAATGCACCTTCTCTTCAGGAACTCGGATGCTGGGACGTGAGCCCTGGGGGCTTGGAGCCTTTGGGTGTGAGAAGTTGGGTGTACCCATGAGATGGGGCAGCTCGGAGCATTTGGGTTGTTGCAAGACCGACTCTGTGAGATGGACTGGGGGGGCAGGCGGCCCCCTTCCTGCATCCCCGCCGGGTGCCATGCGGCCTGAGCCAGGCTCATGGTAGACTGACGCTTCTTCTGAGAGGCTGTCCGCCTGTTTTTGTCAAGTGTCTGCCGGGTGCCTGTCACCATGCTGGGTCCCTTGGGAGTGTCATCCTCGGCTTGCTTTGACACCCGTGACACCTTGCAGAGGCTGAAAGCAGGGTTTGTGGGATGTTGAGGTATGGGGGTCCTAGATACTGGTTTCTGCCTGTCAGTGTCTCCTTGGTTGCCTCAAATAATGGGGCTGCAGGGAGGGGTGTCTTAAGCCCCAAAGAAAGCGTTGGGGAACTCTGCAATGCAGTTGGTAGTGATGACCCTTTTGAGGATGTCTCAAAGCTGGTACCAAAAGTCACTTTTCTTCCTGCCTTTGGTTGTGAGCCCTGGGATGGTGCCTCAGCCAGCAGTAGGGGACAGATCCTGAGGTGAGGGTTGGGGACATAGACACCTGAAGCTGGGAGTGGAGAGAACTATATTGGTGTGTTGGTTCAGGGATGGGGGTGGGGGTGGGGTTTAAAGGGTCCAATACAGGCACTGTGCAGTCAAACTGGTGTTTTTTTACACCGGACCCTTTGGCTCGTCCCTGCTCACCCCAGCCCCTTCTCGGCAGTCTAGCAGAGAGAAGGGCCGTGTATACATTCCTGTAAACTCCAGACATAGGGCAGTTTTCCCTCTCCCCCAGTATCTTGAATCAGGCCTGACTGTGCAACACAAGCACAAGTAGTGTTCACACGTGCTCGGGGGTTGAGATTGGTGGGATTTCTAGACCTGAGGGGTGTGCAGCTTTGCTCTTGAGAATGGTTTCTTAGACACCACCTAGCTGGGGGTGGGGGGGAGCACTAGATAGGGAGCTCAGGAGATCTTGGAGCACCTAAAATCCTGCTTCATTTGAAAGCCACCAACCTGGCTTTTCAGGGGGCGTCGGGTGGAGGAACTTTTGTGTCTCCTAGTTTTTTCCCATCCCTGCCCCCTCCCCACTCAAAATAAAACAAAAAAAAACCGGGACCAATTTTTTATTTTAACTTTGCGTATTTGTTATTGGATGAGTCCCTCCCCCTTTCCCACCTCTCCTTCGACCACGGGCAAAAAGTAATTTGGGGGAGAAGAAAAACTGTTTGAACCACACCAATGATATTTTCGTTTGTAATACTTGAAATTTATTTTTTTATTGTTTTGATAGCAGATGTGCTATTTATTTATTTAATATGTATAAGGGAGCCCAAAAAAATAGAAAGCCGGATAGATTGGGTTTAATTATTACTTGGTTTGGGGGCCTTTTATGTGGACTTCTGACTTCTCTGTGTTCTGAACATTTGTCTGAATTAATGACCTGGGATGAAGCTGTTTGAGCTTTTAAACAGGGGATGCCTTTGACAAATTTGTATATTTTGCATTTGCCAGACCAATAAAATACCTGGTTGAAATACAATGATGTAGTGCATCTGATCTTTCTTGGGCGAGAAGTCTTTTTATTGGTATTCATGGTCAGTGTACCTCTTAGCTACTCACTTAACCACTTTATTATCTTCCTTTAAACAAGACATCCAAATGCAGACTGTCTAGTGCTGACATTCGGGAAAGAATAAGATGTGTCCTTTTATTTTATTTCATTTTTGATACTAGGGTTGAACCCAGGGGTATTCTACCTCTGAGCTACACCTCCAAGCCCTTTTTTATTTTTTATTTTATTTATTTTTTGGTGGTACTGGGAATTGAACCCAGAGGCAATCTACCTCCAGGCTACACCCGAGACCAATTTGTGTGTGTGTGTGTGTGTGTGTGTGTGTGGTACTGGGGATTGAACTCAGGGGCATTCTACACCCCCAGTCCTATTTGTTTTGAAACAGGGTCTCACTAAGTTGCGGACGGCCTACTAAGTAGCTGAGGCTGGCCGTGAACCTGTGATCCTCCTACAGCCTCCCAAGTACTGAGATTACAAGCGTGTGCCACCACGCCCGGCTCCCCAGACCAATTTTATTTCTTATTTGGAAACAGGGTCTTGCTAGGTTAATGAGAGTCTCACTACTTGCTGAGGCTATCCTCAAACCTGTGATCCTCCTGTTTCAGCCTCCCAAGTACTAGGATTACAAGCATGTGCCACCACACCCAGCGCATATTTTTTATTTTGAAACAAGGTCTCTCCGAGTTGCTAAGGGTCTTGCCAAGTTGTTGAGGTTGACCTCCAACCTGCGATCTTCCTGTCTCAGCCTTCCAGTACTGGGATTAGAAGTGTGCGCCATCATGCGTGCCCAGCTTCAATTTATTCTAAATTAAGAGACTTGTCCTTTTGTGTGTATATGTGTGGTGATGGGGGACTGAACCCAGGGTCTCAGGCTTACTAAGCAAATGCTGTACCACTGAGTGATATCCCCAGCCTAACCGGCTTCATTTGTAGAGTGGTTTTATTTTTTAATTATTATTTTTTGCAGCACTGGGGGCTGAACCCAGGGGCATTCTACCTCCAAGCGATACCCCCAGCCCTATTTTATTCTGTATTTTGAAACAGGGTCTCACTAAGTAGCTGAAGCTGGCTGCGAACCTGGATCCTCCTGTCTCAGCCTCCCAAGTACTGGGATGACAAGCATGCACCACAGCACCCGACTTGTAGAGGGGTATTAGGTTGACAGAAAAGATCAGGAAGTACGAATTCTTCTCCGTGGCCCTGTACAGTCTCTTCTCTATTATCTGCCTCTTGCTTTGGTGGAGTCCATTTGCTGTACCTGGTGGACGGATGCTAGCACATCGTTACGAGGTAGAGAACATGACTTACGTTAGGCTTCATGCTTGGTGTTGTCTGGTTCTCTGGGTTGGGCAAGTGCCTGGTGCTCTGCGTGCACCACGTCGGCAGCGTCCTGCAGAATGACGTGTGAGTTTTTATTCCCTTTGTCCCATGCCCTTTCCCTGAGTCCTGTCATAACAGTGGCGAGTCTTACACCAGCATTATGTCACATAACTGGCCCCGGGCACAATAGCAGGAGAGCACATTTCACTTTAGTTTCACTTTCTGCCTTTCCCCCGCACCCTTGAAGCCCTTTCCAAACAGGGAAACAATGTGACGGGGCTTCTGTGACTTTGTCACCACTTACTGGTCCCCAAGACTTCAGAGCCAGTCTTTGCCCTGCTAGGTTTCACCTTCCTCCTCTCTACAGGATAGACAAAGCCGAGGACAGGATGAGAATATGTATACTCAGCCTGACTCCCCATCACAGCACCCCAGAAACGATCAGTTTTGCTCCACCCCTTACACTTTTCCAACCCTGCTGTGAAGAGAAGAGCCATTGTTCACCTGGAACTTCCAGTTGAAGTGATTTCCAGGGTTATGAGCTGGAGGCGGCGTGATGGAACACAGCATTTTGATGAACTTGGGGCCACGGCCCCTGAATTCTAAGCTGTGTTTGACTACTCGTTAGGTGTTGGGTGTGACGAACACAGTCTTTGCCCCCAAATCTAACCGGGTCTTTAAGGTTAAATCTTCCAAGACAATTAAAAGACTCCTCTAAAAGATAATGTGTGCATATTGTAAAGTCCTGGGCCTCTGGACTGTGGGAATTTGCAGTGAATCCAGAACCTTTGGGGCAAGCTCTGAGACTCATCTGGGTGGTGTGGGGGTCTGATCTGTGATCATTTACTGAATACTGAGGAACGAGTAACCAGGAGCAGATGGTTTCCAGTTTGTCCTTCAAAATAATTTGGGGAATGAAATTTGCCGCAAATATTTTCTGAGCACGCTTGTTTTCCTTTTGCTCACAATGGTCTTTGATGACCTTGAACTCAAAACATTTTTGTTGTGGAATCTCAATAATTCCTTTGTAGTTTCTTTTGATTTTGAACTTGGTATTTTCCCATCTCAAACAAGATATTCACCAATAGTCTCCTTTTTAATCATCCGATTTAGAAAAAAAAGAAAAAAAAAATCAACAACACACTTAGGCTGATATGTATGGTGTGGTCCTGTGATCAAATCACCCCCCCCCCTCCCAGGAGTTAACCAAGTCTTCCGGTACTGTTTGTTAAATAGTTCTAGCTAAAAGCATTCTGGAGAGCAGAAGGTGAGGCCCAGGGCAGAGAGAGACGTCTGGGCAGGAGGCTCCTGCTGGGCCCAGCCCTGACGTAGAGCTGAGAATACTTGCTTTGAGGAATCCAGGATCACTCAGTCCAAGCTCCAATTAAAGGGACACCTGCAAGCCCATTTGACCTAGAGATTGCATCTTGGCCACAGTTCTTCGTCAGCAGCCACCAGCTCACCCCACACCACACGCCTGCTCCTCCCCGGTCTCATCAGACGACTCATTTTTGTCAACCTTCCGAGCTCTGATTGCAGCATCCACCTTGGGAGGATGTTTACAGTCCACGGGGCACGTGTTTTGTCCTTACAAACAGAGTGTGCTTCACCCCAGAGCTGATTGGCCTCCCTTGGGGACAGTCTGGGTTATGCCAATCCTGGCCGATCAGCCTTTTGACCTCCTCACTGGGACCCCGGCCAAATGGGATTGTTCCTAAGCAGTTAGATGTCAGAGCTCATCGGTCTGAATTCAGTGGCTCTTAATCAGAGCCACACAACACAGTTGCCTAGAGGGATTTTCCAAAAAGGCATTCATCCCAGTTTCCCTTGGGGAGGGTGTGATTTGTAATTGAAAGGTTCAAAGCATCTGTATTTTGGGGGGGAGGGTTTGCAGTGTGCTATGTGATTCCCAGAGAGATTAGTTGAGAATCACTGGCCAGGAGGGACCATCCAAAATAAAGGGAGAGTGGCTTGCATTCGGGCTCATGAGGCATCTAACATGGTTAGACAGTCGGGCATGATGGCGTACCCTTGTAATCTCTATACTTGGGAGGCTGAGACAGGAGGCTTGCAGGTCACAGCCAGCCTCAGCTACATAGTAAGGCCCTCTGCAACTTAGTGAGACCGTATTTCAAAATAAAGAATAAAAAAGAAGGCTGGGGATGTGGCTTGGAGGTAGAATGCCCCTGGGTTCAATCCTCGGTACTACACAGACACAAAAAAACAAAACAATACCAACAAAACCAAAAAATAGCCCAGTGTGGTGGCTCACACCTATAATCCCAGTACTTGGGAAGCTCAAACAGGAGGATTGCAGTTTCAAAGTCAGCCTTAGCAACTTAGTGGGACCCTGTTTAAAAATAAAATAGGGCTGGGGATGTAGCTCAGAGGAAGACTGCCCCAGGGGTTCAACCCCCAGCAACACACACACACACACACACACACACACACACACACACACGACTCAGAAGCAGAGAATAGAAAGGTGGTTGCCAGAGACCGGTGGAAGGAGATACAGGCTTGGTGTTCAATGGGTATAAATCTTCAGTTAGGCAACACAAACCTGTCGTTAACAATACCATCTAGTGCATTTTAAAATGTTAAGGGAATAGATCTCAAGTTAAAACTGTTCTTAACACACATTCCCCAAGCCCCAAGAAATCACAGAAGAACAGGAAATTTCTGGACATGTTCCAGTTGTGGTGATGGTATCATGGGTGTGGGCATAATTTTTTGTAGATGAGTTATAGCCCAACAAAACAAAACAAAAAACACAAAACACAAACTGCAAGAGCTGGGTGTGGTGGTGCACACCTGTAATCCCAGTACTTGGGAGGCTGAGACAGGAGGCTCAGGGGTTTGTGGCCAGCCTCAGCAACTTAGGGAGACCCTTAGCAACGTAGTGAGACCCTGTTTAAAATAAAAAAAAATAAGACAAGGCTGAGGGTGTAGCTCAGAGGTATTATGATCCTGGGTTCAATCCCCAGCACCACAAAAACAAAAAACAAACAAAATACCGGATTGAGTTACTGACCAGCCCAAAGAGGTTCATTTTAGTTATTTCACCACCAAGTCTTTTACAATAGAACACGAGGAGACTGTCCTCGCCCGCAAGTATTTCTTGAATGTCTGTTACGTGCAAATCCTTGTTCCAAGAATTAGAGAGACAGAAAATGTTTGAAGACTTGGCAACTAAGGATCTAATTGATTTACTACAAATGTTTAGGTCCTTGAAGTTTCAAGATAACCAAGATAGCTGTGTGAAGAAAGAAAGAGCTTTAGAAACTGTTTTATTAAAGGAAAACCAAAATGAAACTTATTTATTTATTTTTATTTTTTATTTCTTTATAGTACTGGGGATTAAACCCAGGGCCATTTTACCTCCGAGCTATACCCCCAGCCCTATTTTTTATTCTTTATTTTGAAATAGGGTCTTACTAAGTTGTGGAGGGCCTCACTAAGTAGCTTAGGTTGGCCGTGAACCATCACGCCTGGCTATGAAACCTCTTTAAAAACCATTTTGGAGCTGGGTGTGGTGGTGCACGCTTGTAATCCCAGTACTTTGGAGGCTGAGACAGTAGGATCCAGGTTCACAGCCAGCCTCAGCTACTTAGTGAGGCCCTCTGCAACTTAGTAAGACTCTGTTTCAAAAATAAAAAGAATAAAAAAATAGGTCTGGGGGTGTAGCTCGGAGGTAGAATGCCCCTGAGTTCAATCCCTAGTACCACAAAAAACAAAACAAACAAACAAAAAACCATTTTGGGGCGGGCACAGTGGTGCCCGCCTGTAATCTCAGTACTTGGGAGGCTGACACAGGAGGATTGCTGGTTCAAGGTCAACATGTGGTAACTTAGCTAGATCCTGTTTCAAAATAAAAAGTAAAAAGGTCCTGGGGCAGGGAGGGGGGTGGTACAGTTTGGAGGTAGAATGCTCCTAGTTTCAATCCCCAAGTACCGAAAAACAAAATAAAAAACACACCAAACAACCAAAACTCCCAAATACACACAAACAACAACAACAACAAAACAAACAAAAACACATTCAATGGTCGGAGATGGAGCTGCTGTTGGTTCCAGGCAGCTGGTCCAGGGACAATGAATTTAGCGTCTTTTCTGTAGCTCCAAGGTTTGCAGAAAGCTCAATCCAAGACTTTCTTAACAATGTTATTAAATCCCAGAATGCTTCATTAGATGTCCTCAGGAATGACAAGTAGAGAGAGAGGAGCCAGAAGAGGTAAACCACAGTGTGAGCTTCAGAGACAGTGCTTCCCTCTGCAAGGGAGCAGGGACATGCTTCTGACCACACTCCTTCCTGCCGGGTTCCCCCCAGGGGGCCTGTTTTTTTTTTTTTTTTCTTTTTTCCTCCCTCTAATTCATTTTAGCTCCTCAAATGGAGTGGGAAGAATGTATGAGAGAAAATATTATTCTGTCATTCTATAACTTCCAGGGGTTATTAGCTCTTTTTCTTTCTTTCTTTCCTTTCTTCCTCTTTCTTTCTTTCTCTTTCTCTTTCTCTCTCCTTTCCTCCTCCTCCTCTTTCTCATCTTCCTCCTCCTCTTCCTCCTTCTTCTGGTACTGGGGATTAAAACCAGAGGCATTCTACTTCTGAGCTACACCCCCAGCCCTATTTTATTTTTTATTTGGAAACAGGGTCTCACTAAGTTGCTGAAAGCCTTGCTAAGTTGCTGAGGCTAACTTTGAACCTGTGATCCCCTGGTCTCAACCTCCCAAGTACTGGGATTACAGGTGTGCTATGTCTTTCCTCAGCTGTGTGTGCCTTTCTGGACTCTCGGTGTTTAGCGCGGAACAGACATGTACACACTGGCCAGGATTCTGAACGCATTCCCCACGCAGGAAGCCCTGGGTGACGGACGTTTAGCAAAGACCAAACTCTCTTTTCCATGATAGCTTAACTACTACAGACCACAGGAAGACGGGTTTGTTCAGAGGGAAACAGGATTTCCTGAGACACCCTGGTCTTTCAGGACCAATTCAATCACCCGGTCTTTCTAGAGAAACACAAACCTTATCCCAAATCGAACCCGGCTTGGGAGTGGGAAAACAGAACCCAGAAAAGCTGAAATCTGCAGCTTCCCTGGGCTGGGTCAGACTCTAAAGCACACCTCAGCCCAGTGGGAAATGTGGTAAGAATACACAAAGGAGTTTTTTACTCGGCCGTAAGGAAGAATGGGATGATGTCATTTGCCAGTAAATGGATTGAATTGGAGAACCTCGTGTTGAGTGAGATAAGCCAGCCTCCAAAGTCAAGGATCATATGTTTTCTTTCCTACGTAGAAGCCAGAGAGAAAAAGAGAAAAGAAAGGGACCTCAGGAAGATAGAAGGGAAACCAGTATTGAAGGGGGGAGAGGGAAGGGATGGTTCCCAGTAATGAAAAGGACCAAACTTTGCCATGTGCATGCACAAATGTATCACAACAAATCCCATTTTTTTTTTTTTAGGTATAATTATAATGCGCCAATAATAAAAAAGAATCTGGAGTTTCTCACATATAAATAGATTTATTCCATTGCAAGCAGGTTATATCTGGGCAGGCAGTTCTTGGTCTTTTAAATCAGTAGCTCACCAAGGAGTAGGGCGAAATGAGAGACTCAGCAGGGCAGTTGAAGACGGGGGCATGTTGGGCTGCTAGAGATGGCGTCCAGTACCAGGGAGAAGAGCTGGGGGGTGAGTCAGCTTCATTCACTCATTCGGATTTCACGGAGTTTCTATTATTGTCCAAGATTGTGCTAAACGCTAGGAGGAAAGTGGTGAATCAGAAGGGACACCAGCTCCTGTCACAGCGAAGCATGAGCTCAGCACAACATGAGCTGTTTAGTCTTCGAATCCCAGATGGCTAGAACGTGGCCTTTAAGATCTGCTAGTTCATCCCTCCCTCCCACTGCACAGCTGAGAGAGAGATTGATTGATTGATTGATTGATTGATTGATTTCAGGAGTCATTGCAGCCGAGAGTGATAAAACTCTTGATGTCTCTCTTCAGCGAGCTACTTCCTTGACAACAGGGCCCCAGGGTGTTCTAGAAGCTGCTTGTGGACCTGAGTAAAGCTCTGTGCTACTAGACGCAGGAACTCTTGCTAACTGATGAGGCCAGTTTCCTTCCTCCATCTGTAAGCCTGTCTCCTCCCTCTTTTTTATTTTTTTTGCAGAACTGGGGATGGAACCCAGGGGCATTCTACCTCTGAGCTGTACCCCCAGTACTATTTTTATTCTGTATTTTTGAAACAGGGTATCACTAAGTTGCAGAGGGCCTCACTAAGTAGCTGAGGCTGGCCACAAACCCGGATCCTCCGGTCTCAGCCTCCCAAGTACTGGGATTACAAGCGTGTGCCACCACGCTGGGTTTGTCTCCTCCCTCTTCTAAGGCACTCTCGGGGCTCTCTGGTCAGCCTCCTCTTCCTCTGCCCCCTGCACTGTTCTGGGTTGCTTTTCCATGGTCTCTGTCAACCTGGCTGGGTCCAAGCTTGCTTAGAGTTTCCTGTTTAAACAGTGGATTTGGGCGGGGAGTGGGGAGGAACTGGGGATTGAACTCAGGAGCATTTTACCTCCACGCTACACCCCTAGCCATACTTTGTATTGCATTTTGAAACAGGCTCTCACTAAGTTGCTGAGGGCCTTGGCAAATTGCTGAGGCTGCCCTTGAACCTGTGATCCTCCTGTCTCAGCCTCCCAAGTACTCGGATTACAGGTGTGCACCACCATGTTGGGCTAAATAGTGAATTCGCCTTTGTGACTTGCATGAGGAGAGCTTTGGCAATTTTTCCCGAGGCCTGTCCAAATTCAAACCACAGAACACAATCCTTTAATCACAGAATGGTGGCTTTAGACAGAGGCTCTAGAACAGCAGAAAAAAAGAAGGTTCAGTCTCACACTTCCTGGGGTGGCAGCAGTTTGCAGGCAAAACCCAAAGACTGTGACTTCTCTTCCCCGGTGTGTTTGGTTACACAGATCTGGAACTGCCACAAGTCACAAACAGAGTAAGATAGAGGGCTTAAAGCCATTCTAAACTAAGGCAATGCTGGCTTGATTCATTCATTCAAAGCAGAAACGAGATGTCTAAAGCAATTGTCTTCGTTCCCGGCCTTGCTAGTCGGAATCTCACTTCCTGTTCTTTGGGATACTAGTGGACATCATATGGTGGGACCAGTATTTGTTGGGTGGAAAACTTTAGTTCAGCTCTGACGATGAAAGCATCGTCCGCTGAGCAACACCAAAAAAAAAAAAAAAGCAATATCTCTTTTATTTGGGGAGCCAAATCTTGATCCAGAAGTGAAAGGCTTTGCCTTCAGACTGTCTGCTTTAATTGTTGAACAAAAGCTCTCTTCTTGTGGGGAAAGAAAGACCAGGACTCCAACAATTAGTCCTCTGAGATGTGGGTCTGTAAAAACAATAGGGAGGAAATGGGCAGTGACATCCATCCGCCCACTGCTGTTTGGCTGGCCCAGGCCAAGGCAAAACAAAGGAAAGCAGATGCAGTTGGTTCAAGAGTTCAGCTCGCCCTGCTCCAGGAGAAAAGCTCTACTTCCCTCTCTCCAACTGATCCAGACCTCTGTTCCCATTCCATTGCGATATCTCATCTTCAGACCCCTCCTAACCCACCCCTTTGTCGTTGAGGGGGAAGCTCTCATGAACTTAACTTGCTTTTCTTACCAGGGAAGGGAAGAAGAAACGACTCCAAAGAATGAAGGAGAATGTTATTTGAATGGCTACTGGTTGTTTAGTCTTACAACATTGCATTCAACTTCCTCTAGACTTTACAAACTAGTTACCCGCCTTGCTCTGGCTATGGTATACAGTCCGTGAGAAAACTCAGGCTCAGAGGGTAAAAGACTTGCTCCTGTTCACACAGGTTGTCCCAGGCAGAGCAGAAAACAAACCAGGTAACCACAGTTACGAGGCTAGCGTGAAGCC
Organism: Graphiurus murinus; assembly: GCA_004027655.1. Taxonomy (NCBI): domain Eukaryota; kingdom Metazoa; phylum Chordata; class Mammalia; order Rodentia; family Gliridae; genus Graphiurus; species Graphiurus murinus. Next base: position 858 of record PVLC010010244.1, on the reverse strand, counting down.
AATGTCTTTGTTGTTTTGCTGGATACGATCTGATTAGAGAAAAGCCGGTGAGTCTCCAGCAAGGTAAGAAATCCTGGGGGAGCAGAAAGTCTGATGAGATGGGAAAACTGACCTTTCTTCAATTTTCATTGATGTGCATTCCCTGGGAATTATTCACTTCCTGTTTTTCTGGCTCAAAATGTAGGTAGGTGTTAAGTGTTCGTATTTTTCTGGCTTGAAAATGTCATTCTCTATCTCTCTTTTTTTTTTTTGGTACAGGGTGTTTTACCTCTGAGCTACACTCCCAGCCCTTTTTAGTTTTCATTTTGAAGCAGGGTCTCATTAGGTTGCTGAGGGCCTTTTAAGTTGCTGAGGATGGTCTCAAACCTGTGATCCTCCTGTCTCAGCCTCCCAAGTACTGGAATTGCAGGTGTATGCCACCACGCCTGGCTCTCTCCTCTTCCTCTTTCTCCTCCTCTTCTTCCTCATCCTCCACCTCCTCCTTTTTGGTACTGGGGATTGAACTCAGGGGCATTCTACCTTTGAGCTATACTCCCAGTACTATTTAATTTAATTAACTAATTTATTTTGCGGTACCGGGGATTGAACACAGGGGCATTTTACCTCTGAGCTACACTTCCAGCCCTATTTTATTTTATTTTATTTTATTTTATTTTTTTTTTACGGTACTGGGGATTGAACTCAGGGGCATTCTACCTCCGAGCTATACCCTCAGCCCTATTTTTTCTTCTTTATTTTTGAAACCGAGTCTCACTAAGTTGCGGAGTGCCTCACTAGGTAGCTGAGGCTGGCCGCGAACCCGGATCCTCCAGTCTCAGCCTCCCGAATGCTGGGATTACAAGCGTGCGCCACCACGCC